>OMKK01090689.1:9086-24444 GCA_900302305.1 Polymixia japonica
GCTGACCACTAAGTGAGACACGGCTAGTGGTAGCTTCATATCCTGTGCAGAGCCTCACCTGCTGTGCTGACATTTGAATACATTCATAGACGTCTCGCTGCTGCTGGCCTTGGTCTGGCCCTGTGTTTATTTCTTTAAAAAGAACCTGAAATATAGATGTGTGCTGTGAAGCAAGCCGTGTAAAATATGATTTCTTCCCGATGTGCGCCCACCGTCTTACCCCAGCGCGGCCTGAACGTTGATTAGATACTTTGTACGAGAAGGATGGAAAAGTGGTGGCCTGGTGTGAAATGAAGGGCAGAGTACGGGATGGGGTTGGACGGGTGGGTTGATGGGTGGGGTGGCCAGTGGAATACTGAAACAAGGAAATCTAGCGGAGGGAGAGGCAAGAAGGCTGAATCACCCTGTTTATTTTCCTTACTGAGACACGACCAACAGAAGTTGATCAAGTTGCAATTTCCGCTGAGGAAGTCCCACCCGTGAATATCCGCTTGGTTTTTCGTTCCCTGTGGGTCAGGTCGGTCACTAAAACAGGAAAAAACGTTTTTTTACAGCGTCCATCCGCAAATGGAACAAAGAGGCAAAGAGGGACTACTTTGAGACAACTGACTGGCAGATGTTTGAGGACGCAGCTGATGGCAACATCAATGAATACACAGACTCTGTCATAGGCTATATAAATAAGTGCATTGACGATGTTGTTCAAAAAGCCACCGTCAGCACCTACGCCAACCAGAAACCCTGGGTCAGCCGGGAGATCCGCGCTAAACTCAAAGCACGGACCACTGCCTTCAACTCAGGGGACCCTGATGCCTACAAAGCAGCCAGTTATGACCTCCGGAAGCCCACCAGGGATGCCAAGCGGGCCTACAGGGACAAAGTGGAGTCCAACTACTACAGCTCAGATCCCAGACAAATGTGGAGTGGATTACGCTGCATCACGGACTACAAAGGGAAAAACAGGGACATTGTTCAGCCCGCCGCAACGCTCCCGGACGAGCTCAACACCTCCTACGCTCGGTTCGATGCGGACAACACAGTGCCCGCCACATGTCCACAGGCGAGCGAGGAGGCTGCCACGTTGACTCTAGAAACGGCCGACGTCAGACGGCGCAAAGCTCCGGGGCCGGACGGTATCCCAGGCAGGGCTGTCAGGGCATGCGTTGACCAACTGGCTGAGTTCTGGCTCTCCCTGTGTCAGTCCGTAGTCCCCACCAGCTTCAAGACATCCACCATCATTCCTGTCCCCAAGAAACCAGCGGCCTCCTGTCTAAACGACTACCACCCTGTCGCACTGACATCAATCATCATGAAGTGCTTCGAGCGACTAGTCAAAACACACATCTGCTCCTCCCTCTCTGCCACATTGGACCCTCTTCAGTTTGCATATGGACCAAACAGGGCCACGGATGACGCCATCGCCTTGGCAACACACACTGCGCTCACCCACCTGGACAAGGGGAATACATATGTGAGAATGCTCTTCGTTGATTACAGCTCGGCATTCAATAACATCATTCCCTCAAAACTCTTCCCTAAGCTCGTCGACGTTGGACTGGAGACTTCCATCTGAAGATGGATATTGAACTTCCTGACGGACAGGCCCCAGGTGGTGAGAATCGGCAGCCACACCTCCTCCTCGCTGATCCTCAACACAGGCGTACCGCAGGGCTGTGTGCTCAGCCCCCTGCTGTACTCCCTGTTCACTCACGACCGTACTGCCAAGCACAGCTCCAATGTCATCATTAAGTTTGCTGACGACACGACCATCCTGGGCTTCATCACAGACAACGATGAGACGGCCTACAGAGAAGAGGTGAGGACACTAACCAGCTGGTGTCAGGACAACAAACTACAGGAGACAGTAGGGGGGTGGACACCTCCCCATCCACATCGGTGACGCTGAGGTTGAAAGCAGTTTCAAGTTCCTCGGTGTGCACATCACAGAGGACCTCACCTGGACACTACATACACCATGGTCAGGAAAGCTCGCCAGCGGCTCTATTTCCCGAGGAGACTGAGGAAGTTTGGCATGAACACCAGCATCCTCACAAACTTCTACAGGTGCACCATCGAGAGCTTGCTGACGGGCTGCATCACGGTCTGGTACGGGAACAGCTCTGCCCACAGCCGCAAATCGCTACAGAGAGTGGTGAAGGCGGCACAGCACATCACTGGCAACAGTCTCCCGGCCATCCAGTACATCTACCACCAGCGGTGCCTGCGGAAGGCTACACAGCATCACCAAGGACAACAACCACCCAGCACGCAGTCTGGCAGACGGCACAGGAGCATGGCCGCACGCACCACCAGACTTAAAGACAGTTTTTACCACCAGGCCATCAGGCTTCTCAACTCGAACAGTTAAATAGTCCACATGGCATACCTGCTTACCCGCTTTCTGTTTAATTGTCTTGCTACTGCACTGTTTACTGTACTGCTTACACAAAGACAGATGCACTATCAGATCATGTCTGCTGCACTGAACTAGGACAGTCAACCAGAACTGCTGCTATTAAACCAGGATGTGTGCAATATGCAAAACTGTTGGATACAACCGCACTTTACTTCTATAAGTAAATCCTTCATATTCATATGTATATACTCTACTTACCGTTACATGCAATCCCTCTTGTATATGCCTACAGTGTTATACTTAATACTGCAGTACTGTTAAATACACTTGCCACTTTAACACAGGAATCCTTCTCATATACAGTATGTATATAGTGTTATATTTATAGATACAATTTCTTGCAATTTTTGTTTTTATATCTTGTTCATCATCTTACCTTATATTTTCTTATTATTTCTCTAAATTTGTTTTTTATTTTCCTTATTAGTCTTAGTCATTAGTATATTGCTGAGCTGATCTGTTTCTCTCGTCCAGCACATTTCATTGTACCGTTGAACCTGTGTTTACCTACATACTGTATGACAAATAAAAGTGAACTTGAACTTGAACTTGAACTTGGGAGTGACACTGTCCTGCTGGCCACGCCCATTGCTCGTGCCATTGGTCACTTCAAAAAAACTGCTACTCACAACATTTTTTTTTTTTTACTCTGAGCCCTCCTAGTCATCTCTGTAAGGACAAAGTTATCAGACCATCACCGGAACGTCCGGAAGGTCTGGGTACGAGATTAAGACTGAATAGGTCATTTGTTTTGTTTTTTTCAGTGCACTGATTCCCTGAATGTAATGTATTTTTATTTTATTTATTTTTTTGTTGGCCCACCTCCACCCCCTCTCTTCGGAGGACAATTTTATTTATACATTTACAGTGATTGAGATGTACAGAGAAAAAACATACAGTACCTAAGGTGCTTTGACGCCCTCCCCCACCCCACCCTACATGACACCTTGTGATACTGATACCAAAACAATCAAAAGAGACAGAAATACCAGAGGCTTATACACTCATTCACACTAACACACACATTAGACAAAGGCGTACAGTCGTAGGGACTTCAACAACAGGAAACAACAGAATAGGTACTGAGATTAGGCCTTCTTCTGTCTTTCTGTGGTGAGTACCATGAATTAGTCCCTAATGGGGTCTTACTGGATGAAGGAACTTGATGTCAGAGTCGTTTTTAACACACTACTTGACATAGTAGCATGCTCTGCCTAGCACAGCTGACAGACATGATAGCATGTGTGTACGTGTGAGTGCGGACGTGTCACTGTGTGCCACAGTATGTAAGTGACATGTGACATGTAACAGTGTGTGTGTGGGTGTATGTGCATGAGCCAGAGCGAGAGAGAGAGAGAGTGTGTGTGTGTGGGGGGGGACCATGAACCCCACAGAAAGACTGGACACTAATTAGGGTCTATCAACAGGAAAAACATCACTTCCTGGTCAGAGGGGGAGATCAAAGGCAGGAAAACAGGAAGTTGGGAAATGCCGAGTGACATTGAATGGTATGAAAGGAGAGAGAGAGAGAGAGATATATAGACAATGGGAAAGAATAGAGGATGGGTAGATGACAAGAGGCTGGAATCGCATGGGACGAGAGGAACAGAGGACCGGAGGCAGGGTGGAAGGGAAAGTGGAACAGCCACGCTGTGGGACAAATAACAGAGATGGAAAGATGGAGGGCAGAACAGGAAGAGTCAAGCAGAGGGCATAATTTGCAAGACAGAAATGGACAAAGGGCCACTGGGGAGCTTAATTCCTCCCTTGCACGTCACAGTGAACCCTCACAGGCCTCACATGTGTAAAGGCGATGCCCGATTTTGTTTTAGCCGGGGCAAATAAACAAGGGGAAGGCTGAGCGTACAGGCGATAACAAGTGGTTGTTCAAACCGTCGATGGAGACTGTAATCTTGAGATGCAGAATGGTGGCTCTGCTCTTCCTGATTACCCCCACAGGCTGTAAAATGACCACGAATCACCGTGAGCTGACCAGCAGGCCTTGTAGTAATTGACACATATCAATGTTTCAGCAGCCCCTCTGTTATAGAATCAAACTCTAATGAAGCATTACACCGGCTTGGACCATTAGGCCAGAGATGCTAGGCTGCTGTTCCCTATCACCGTTAATGTTTCCGTTGCTCGTTGAGTTGACTGATCTGCTCATAAATGCAACGCGAGGTCGACACGTCGAGCTACTCGGGGCTTTTGGTCGGTTAGTCGCTGTCGTTACGTCGCCCGGGTCTTCGGAGTTATGCGGAAGGTAATGAGGTGAAGCGGAGCATTGTTATCTCCCCGTCCGATACCAGCTGCACCTCGAACGGTCCCCTTAACGCGTCCCCCTCTTGCCTTCTCACCTCCTTGCTTGGTTCATTTGCAGTAAACAAGCTGCAGTGAAGTCGGAGAGATAAAGCGCCGCTGTCAGCAGTGATACTTACTTGGCAGGGGAGATATGTTGATCATCAAGGACAACCACCCAGGGTGATGCTTGGCCATTACGCTCCGGCTATGCTGACTCCCGAGAAATTCCTCAGACGTAGGAATGTGCTAAATTTCTTGTGGTTGGGAACTGCATCGGCGCTCTACCCTTGTACGTCGCAGGGTGCTGCTGGGTGGCCGGATAGTCGTAAAGACCATCCCGGGACTGGAATGTCACAGGTGGGATTCCGTCAGCAGATGACATCCTTGTCAAAGTGTCCATTAGCAAGACACTGAACCCCCTGCTCGCTCCGGGGGGCTCCGCTGTGCTGCACTGTGATTGTGAACTGCACAGACAGATCTGTTTCTCAGTCTGAACAAATCAGAACTGGTCATACAGTGTGTTTAATACAGGGATCAAGGCCACGTAAAGAACATCTTCCCATCGCTGTTGGTATGCTGGCTTACAATAAGGTTAAACAAGTACTCATTTTTGACTTAGGATCAATGGACCTCATTCCCGAACGCAGTTAAGAAAAAGTTAAGAAGAAATTTCTTCTGGGTCCCTGGGTGCATGCCATTATAAGGAGCTGGCGGGGTGTTTATGTATGCAAATTCATGTGTACGAGAACGCGCGTTCAATTTAAGAATAAGTTGCATTCCTCATTCGGGGGCAGCTGAGAACACAGGCGTTCATGAATCCGGCGGGGATCTTTCTAAGTTCTTAAGAAGACACGTAAGAAAATGTTCCAGGATGAGGTCCAATATGTTTAGGGAGTATATCGGCATTAAATTCATATTCTTTTGTACACAATTACTTATATTTGATATTATATTTTTCACTCTTTCCCCAGCAGAAATGGCAGGGATCTGACACCAAAACCTGAGCAGGTTATTTTACATTTGCCTTGTTGGACCCAAGGTATGACAGGTAATTTAGGAACTAAAGGTTTTGATTGATAGGGTCCCATCTCCTCTTTGGCACAATATCAATCTTCTATCAAATCAAATTGCCCTCCTCTCAATCTCCAATGAACCGTGTCTGTCCATCTCCAACTCTATGCTGACCACATGTGGACTATTTTATTGATCTGGGCAGGCATCACAGTGTTTGTCTGAGGTAAAGAGAAAGAAATGTTTTTCTGTATACATACTTAAATAGAGCCCTGTGGGTGTCAGGGAGCAAGAGAGGAGCTAATTAAACACACAGCTTGCTGTCCTTGGATGAACTGACCAGAAGTTGATTGTGGACCTTGCTGATCTGTTTCTCTGCACGCTGCAAAAAACACCACAAAAAACACTTTTCTTTTTTAGCCAATTAGTCTTAGTCTTTAATTTTTTACTTGTTTTTTTTTAACAGAAAAAAATATTAGTAGTCAGATTATATAAAATAAGGATTATTGGATTATTCAGAACTATATTTGAAGGGAAAGGGAAGATCATTGACAGACATATATATACTTAATAATTAGCATAATAATATTCATATTACACTGTAAATTTGAATAAATTGTTTAACTGTTTTTAAGTAAATGGAAGTAATTACATTATGTCTTGGGAGGTTCAGTAATCCAGATTATGTCACAATTACAATTTTAAGCAGGTAATTAACTGTAACAGATTACACTTTGAAAGTAATCCACTCAGACCTTGCACTTTGGTTGCTCTCTGGCTGACTCAGGATCTCCTCGTGGTGATATTTGTTGACTGTGGGAGGTTGGGACACTGTGGCTCTATGCCCGTCGGATGTTTTATAGACTCCTCAGGCTCCCACCATAATTCTGCACACAATCTAGATTGCATTACGCTGCAGTTGGCTAAAAATCACAGATCTGCAAAAAGTAGGTTTTTCAGGAATGAAAAACTGATCTTTTAAAAATGATCAAATAGTGTTTTAGTTCCAAGAGCCCAGGGGTCATGGAACTTATTCAAAAGACAAATGACAAATGACCAATAAGCAAGAAAGTTGAAGTAACATGGTTCTTACCTGACAGCAGTAATTCCCCTTTTGTTTTTGAACCAAAGGAAATGATTGGACGTGACAGCTGCATCCCACTGTTTGATTTAATCAACTTGATGTTTCTCTGTTTCATATTGATTCATATATCTGACCCATAAAGGTTATGAAAATAATTCTGATCCAATTATTTGATAGTGATTTTGAAGAAAAACATTCAAATTAACAGTCTTAATTTGACACATAGATATTACTGTAGGTGTCAGTGGCATGGAAGATGATAGCAGTCTCACTTTAAACACGGAGTGTAACATAACAGGATAACAAAACTACTACAGTCTGATGGCAAAATAAACTGGAATTCACTACACATCCAGTCCATCCAAATACCAACATACATTACTTACAAGGTAAGGAAGCAAGTGTCAAACCAAGCAAACATTATACTGAATGGGATGCATTTGATTCTAAGATTAGATTAGATTAATTTCTCAGGCTCGAGGAATCGCTGACTTGAAAGTAAAACCTTGGACAATTATTGAATTTATTAGCTTTCATTAGATTTTTTTTTTTTTTACAAAATAGTAAGAATTATGATTATGCAATCACAAGTATTTACAGTAATCTATTTTATTTAAAAATATGACAAAATAAATGTAGAAAAAGTAGGTATATTACTGCTGGGAGTGTAATATGTCCAATTAAATTAATTGGCTGTTTGTTTCACACCTTTATGTATTCTCTCATTTTCACAAGATTGAAGGTGTTCTAGAGTCACAGACTGTTAGCTCTCAATGTGCTCAGCTTTGTATGTGTCTAATTGGATACCCCTGGGGACCTTTAAATACATGGCTGGCATGTTATTTGACTTTGTCTTGTTTAACTGTCTCTCACAATGGCTATTATCATAAAGTACATTCTCTCTCTCTTTCTCTTGTTTTTTTCTGTCTGTCTCTCTGCTTTTTTCATAGGCTGATAAGAATAACCAATTAGTGGAACTGGTTTATGTGGCATATGTTGAAGGATTTGATTGTTGCCTAAGTGCCAGTTTTTTCCACATTCACCAGAGTCTAGAAAATGTAAAAAATCCCCCCAAAAATCTCCTTTGATTCCCTTATTCACTGATTGCTGTCAAAAGCTGTCAATGTTTTTCTTATTTCTATGTATTATTCAAACACTGAACCCCAGAAGTATTGACTTTTGTGCAGGTTGAAAGCCTCCTTTCTTCGTGCTATGTTGTCAGTTAGACCACAAAAGAGTTTTCCATTGCAATATTTAGGCTACCCTAAATCTCAAAGCTTGGATAAAAGTATCAGGATGTATATCTGAGTCGTGGACAATGTTCTCACAGTGGAATGAGAATCTCCATTATCCTGAAGTGTCATTATACAGCAACAAGACAATTTCAGGAATTTTATTAGGTATGAAACATCGATGTCATTATGCATCACTATGGCATATGAGACACCTGCTGACAAGAGGACCGCTCCCTTCTGCCACATGCGCATACGATAGAAAGTGCTGCACAGGGCAGGGAAATGACCTAAACGGGGTTTTAGGAGAAAAGCGTCTGCCACATGTAACTCGGGGGATCATTTCAGTTCGTTGCGTAATGCCAAGGAGCTGGAAAAGAAAAGCTAATGTCCTATATGCCCTCATTACCACAACCAAGACCGTCTGGAACCGCAAACCCTCCAAGCTCCACGCGATGACATCCAGCGAGATTTTCAGCTCTGCGAGGCCGACGAAGGGGAAAGCGAGCGGCGGGTGACCTCATGAGCAGAAACCTGTTGTCACCGTCCAGCGACACCTCGTGAACGCGGCTCCACATCCTGCCGGTCTTGGCCGGTTCCCGCCGTCTACCGGGGGCCCTCCCTGACCCCGAGCGGCCCACCTCCTTTCATAACCCGCGGCGTCTCCCTTATTTCCGTCAGCCATCTCCAGCAGATTACGTGAGTAATGTCAAGGAGAAGCTACGCCCCTCATAACAGTGCGTTAGAGTTAGAAAGGGAGAGAGAGAGGGTCGGAAATTACTCCAGTCTCTCATTACTCACATAAAAGCATAGCAACCAGAGTTGCAATTACCTACTTGTACCCCAGGATAAGGTTAAGTAGAACAGACAGTCCGGGTGTTATAGTGGTTATGACTGTATTTGATATGTATTCGAATGGGTTGACGACATTGTAATTTTAGTGGAAGAGGGCGAAGGAACTAGGAGTTTTACTTTTGTCATTAAGTTGAAACAATTCATGGGCGCACTGTATTAGTGCATGAGAAGGCAGAATGTGAATTCAATTCTGACTTTACCTCATCTGAAGGCTACCAGTGAATTGGAAACAGAAGCCTGGCTATTTCATATGCAATTCATCATCATGTCAAATACAATGTTCGCATTCCTTTACGGAAATGAATGTTTGCCTATTGTTCGCATTTGTGTGTGTGTGTGTGTGTGTGTGTGTGCGTGTGTGTGTATAAACATATGTCTTGAGTCCTCCGCAGCTTTGACATTATAATGAAAATAAAACAGCATTGTCAAGCTACGTTCTGGCCTCAGCAGCCAGGTCCCTGGACCTGAGAGCCGATGTGCTCGTAAATCACCAGGGAAAAGAAGAAGAAACGCATTATTATCTCGAGGCGTTTGCCATGCGCTTGGCTACGGATGTTACTTTATAATTCCATTCAGCACAGCCATGGTGAATTCATTCCGCCATGATGCTGGGTGCTTGTGTGCGTGCGTGCGTGCGTGCGTGCGTGTATGTTTATGAGCTAGTGTGTAAGTGTGAGCGTGAGTTTCCGAGACTGTGCGTATGTGTGTGCGCGCGTGTCTGCGCATCAGCTAGCATGTGCGGGAAATAGCGCATGTACGTACGTATGTGCGTGGCTACGCGTGCGTATGCTTGTGCGTTCTTGTTATTTTTTGCATCGGTGTATATGCCCGCGCGTGCATGCTCTCGTGTATGTGCTTCAAGGCCCAGGCTTATCAGCATTACTGCCTGAGTTTCTCCCAGACCGGAGATAAAGCTAGGGGCCTCCAGGCTCAAAGCCTCCTCCTTACTCAAGCACGCTAGCTGGCTGTCATTCAGACACCACGACTTGAGGAAAAGATGAGGCGGGACGAGATTGATAATGAGAAATGGATGGTAGCTAAGTGATAGGAAATTGTGAATGTGCGTGTGTGTGCGTGTGTTTTGTGTGTGATTCACTGGTCCTAGATTATTGTTGTTAAAGGAGAGGAGCGAGAGATTAGAGAGGAGGGAAGGCAGGTATTTTGGGGATTTGCATGCTGCTCTTTGCTCTGCATTTCTATCATTCTTCATTCATAGCTGCTTTCCAGGCCAATGCATGTCATTCCATTCTTAAAGCCTGTTCCGCACTCATATAATCAAGGATAATTTCACCTTTCGACGTCCTTGTGCGCCGCTTGTTACTTTACTCGGCCACCGATCTTGCCCACTTTTAGTTGCGAGTAGTTAGAATTTCGGAATATCGGAAGAATTTCTGTCATGAATAGCAGATATAACGAGCTTCCTCTCACTTTAAGTCAGTGTTCAATGTTTTCAACCTTTGTTTAACCAGGGATGGTTTGCAGCTGTTATTTTAGCACATACTTTCAAGTATATGTATTCACACCAGCCAGCAGGTCTGACACAGCAGCGTGTAGTAAAATGCCTCGCTCAAGAGCACTAAAATGGTCGCTTTTAAAATGGTCATGAAATGTTTAGTAATAGGTAGATAGGTTTTTTTTGTTTATTCTTATTATCTTTATCTTCTGTCTTTGATGCTGATGAAATGCTTTTTAAATGCACTGAATATGAGAGGGGCAAAATGCAATTTCCTTGTGTTTGCAATGACAAATAAACTCAACTCAATTCAATTCAATTCAATTCAATTCAATTCAATTCAATTCAATTCAATTCAATTCATACTAAACCATGACTATTAAAGGTGCTATCAGTAAGATCGACACTCTAGTGTTGATGAGGTGAACTACAGTAACCAACCAAAAACAAGAAGCACGGTGTTCCTGCTTGTGCAGGCTGAGGGGAGGATGTGTTTGACGGGCCGTCAAAGCAAAACAAAGACCAGAAAGTAAAAAAAAAAAGACTTTTTATTTGATTTTAACACTGACAGCACCTTTAAAGCCAGTGTTTCTCATTCACTTTTCCAACCCAGATGTTCCCTGCAGGTCCAAGATTTATGTGTACGCGTTGAGACAGCACATTAACGACCAGATCTCCAGCCCTTCCTGGTGGAAATCAGGCGCCCTAGGGTCAGGTTATAATAAGGTGATGCTGTGCTCTTCTCTGCCTCTTACCCTTGTTTAATTCTCTATGATGTCGCCCAGCACTTCCCCCTCATCGCCGCCGCTCATCCATCTCGCCCGGGGTGCTGGGGCGTAGACCTCTGTCTCGGAATGTCAACAAAGGACCCGTGTGTCGCCTTCGACTGCAGGAGGGCTCTAGTGGAATGATGATGAGAGAAGGTGAGAGACATAGAGAGACAGAGAGAGAGAGAGAGAGAGAGAGCAGGAGAATGCTTTCTTATGACAATGCCGCTCACAATTCGGTCACGAGTGGAGCACTGAGACAGAGGCGCATTCCATCCCTGGCCACCCATGACCGGTGGACAAGAGAGAACAGGAGAGAGGAGAGCTGTAGCTCTTATTTGAATAACTCACCATGCTTTACAAACTTCAAAGATATTCTCGAAAAGCCAGACATTTGCCAGAGGATGTAGGAGTATTTATTCAAAGGCAAAATTCTGGGATTTTGCATGTGTGCGTGTTTATTTCAATACATCACAACGCATTAATGTTTTTGTTTTTTATATGAAGATTATATTTAAGGTAGTGACACAAACGATAGTGACATATGACAAAAGTAATTAAACTGCAAACAATGCTGGAAGCACATTGAATATACTTTACCTCAGCTCGTCAGGCTACAAGGACACCAGTGCTTTTACAGAGGTATATCTGCTGTTTTACTATAAGCACATATGCTGCTCTTATCAGAAGCTGCTTTTATTGTAGAATTGCTTATTATTATTATTATATTACATTATTGTTATTTTCTCTTTTTTCCTTTTTCCCCTTTAAAATGTTTTGTGTTCAGTAACTAGGAGTGAACTCGTCATAAGAATTTCAATGCCCAGTCTGACCTGTAGTTATTCTGTGCATGACCAATAAAAACCTATGAACCTATTAGTATAATAGTCTCACATGTCCAGACAGATGCTGCATTTATTCTGTTGAATAATGTTAACGTTAGTTAGTTTTTTTCTAAATGTGGGATTTAATTTGTATTTGACCTGGCTTTTTTGTTCAATCACTGTTAATTGAGAGCAATTACCATTTACAAATAGGTGGCAGATATTCAGATTCCAGTAGGGACAAATGCTTTATTAATAGCTCAAGACATGCTGCACTCAATTAGTCTTCTTCTTTCTTTCTTCATCTCTCGCTTTTTCTCTCTGTCACGTACACACACACACACACATACAGACACACACACATTCACTCCATATCGCTCTCTCTCATACATGCACAGGGACAGACATTTATAAAGTTATCCCAGTTCAACACCTGACTTTTGTTCGCAACGAAACAAATTCCCTCACGACACCAGAGGTTTGTCCCTATGTAACATGGCAGTATCATTTTGGCTAGGCGAGATACCTCTGATAGCGCCCTGTTGAAAAAAAAAACTAAAACGCTCCCAAGAAGGAAGAAACCCCCATATCTTGCTATCAGTGACTACAGAACAATGCGACCACCTGGATGGTTAGTTCTCGTCCTCAGGGGCGCAAAGTTAGGCCCTGTGTCGACCTGGCATTAAAATGTGTCCTGGCTGATCCGATCCGAACGTTTTGAGGATGCATTGGGATCCGATCGTTCAAGCCACATTCAGAGGTGGTCCCTGACGGATTCGAGACGCATTCTAACACCAGGTGTGAACTGCAATCCCCCTCGACTGGACACAACCTGGATATATCTGAATACAAAACACCAGTTCTGAACAGACCCGTAGCCTCAACGAATCCTCCTTAAGTGCCCTGGCTTCAACTGATGATGTCAAACAATAGGTCCTCCATCACAGCTTTCCATGCATTCTTGAAGCTTTTTTTTCCCCCTTCTAAATCTTTTATCAGTCAGTTATGATGTGATTTTCTCGTCCCTTGTGGTCAGTCAGTCAGTTTCACCCCCAGAGCGTCTCCCCAGGGCTCTCTCATAGAGACACAAAGCACAGACCGGATAGTTCGCCTCAGCTATAGTCTCTCTTTGCAGACAGTTTGCTACTGGAAAGATACAACAGCTAAAATCAATTTCCAATCAACCCCCTCCCTGCTCTGCTGTGTTCTGCTGAGGGCCTCCATCTGTCCAGCCTGGATGATGAGAAGATTGGTTGAAAGGGCCGGTGTTTTGTGCTCATGTTACCCAGTACTGCAATTTGGGGAGGCGAGAGTCTGTGGTGAGGTTGACATGTTGCTTGATCTCTGAACTTGTCTTTTAATTCACCACCATGACTGATGTTTTATCCAGTTACATTTTCTATAAGTGCCGACACGGCACTGCGGACTTAACGGCAGCGAGACAGTAAAAAAACAACTGTAGGCTATGAAATCCTCGCAAATTATGCTCGACTAAGGTAACACTTCTTATGTCAGAAGGGATCACAGGGCAGTTGCAGGTACCCTGTGTTGTAGAATTAGGCAGTTTGATGTACAAGTACAACACTTATCTATCATCTCATATTTGAAGTTCAAGCATTGGTTCAAAAAATAATATCAACACATTTGTTTCCCATATTATATCCATAAAATACAATTTCCTGGATAACCTGATGCGTCAGATGGTTTGTTACACAGAACCATCTGAGAAGTCGTCCTTGGAAACTGTTTGGAAAAGGGCGGGCACTTTGCAGGTGATTGGATGAACCATCTGTCTATCACCGTCTATCACGGGCTAAACCACGTCCGTAGCTGCTAGTAGTTACTCATAGGACGCCGATTGGTCCGAACCAGCTGTGGTTCGGCCACAATCACATTAACTTGAAGCCTGACAAGATGGATTCTCATGATCGCGATTCTAATTAATTTCCTGGAGGCTTTTATCCAAAACTTCTAACAGTGCCACGAGTTGCCATGGGTAAGCCCAATGGGAATCGAATCTCTAATGGGATCTCTAATCCCATTAAAGTTCAGGACCACAATGATCACACTGACACGCTAACACACGTGTGCACGCACACACACACACACACACACACACACGCACTCCAAGACCTGACTGTCCGCCTCCAGATCCATGTGTAATTGCTCTGGCAGCAGAGAATGACAAGTGACGTCCAGAACGTGAATGTTATCACACATGGCAGGTTGACCTTTCTATGGTAGAGACAAATATTTCTCACATGTACACGTGTGGCTTCAGGAAAGTAACCATGACAACCCTGCACTTTAAACTAAACAGCACTTCTTAGCACCTTTAAGCACCTCCATGTTAAACTGTACACAGAGTTATTGGCTGGATAGATGCTCCTATGTGAAGATGCAGTAACAGTGAAGAACCTTACCGGTAAAGCTTGCTAACGTTTCATGCAAAGTATTTTAATATGTTAGGGTTTTAATGTGGTTTGAAGCTATACAAGCTGTATACGTATGCATAGAAGTAAAGTAGCAATTTTTCCCCATCTGTCAACCCTTCCCAAGTCCTCTCCAACAAGAATTGATAAATATGTACCCGTAACCGAGAATTCAATTTAATTCAATTCGGTGTCATTTTCTATTATGTCTAAAAGACAATGCAATTCAATCCTCTTAGCCATTTCATTAATCGTTTTACCTACGAGTCTTAAGGAAGAAAAGGAAAGGTCTTCAGATACAAAAAAAAGTTAAAAAGAAGAAACATAGCACTTAATAAAGAACCTTTTTAAACCTCG
This sequence comes from Polymixia japonica, assembly GCA_900302305.1. Classification (NCBI taxonomy): domain Eukaryota; kingdom Metazoa; phylum Chordata; class Actinopteri; order Polymixiiformes; family Polymixiidae; genus Polymixia; species Polymixia japonica. The sequence continues at coordinate 23,819 of OMKK01090689.1, forward strand.
ATTTTCTAGCACTCTGAGGTGGCCGCTGCATCTCCGTGCGGAGAGAGACTGACTCATGGATTACCCGATAATGGACCATACCCAGGCATAATTAGATTGACATTTCTTGCTAATAGCCCAAGCCTCTGTAATTGCTCGTTGTAGTTAATTCTAATATTCAGGGTGATATAATTTAAATGACCGTGCTGCCGGCCTGCATATGGTGTCGTATTTATCTGGCCTGAGAACATTATGTACCGATGTCTGTTTAATGTGTTATTGACTGCATCTATTGCGAATTTTTCCTGTTCCTCTCAACTGAATTAGGGTCCGTGGAATAAGAGGCCAGACGCGAGCAGGAGAGATTCCAAGGTAGTTACTCACAGCTATTAAGACACATTAGCATAAGACAGCAACATCATTGGCAGCATGCTCCTAATCTCCGTGTAAGAAACATGGGGCCATTAGAATCATCGCCATCTTTCCTCTAATGGGATTTTGAGGCTCTTTTTCTTCATTTCTTCCTTTCACTACCTCACCCAACCGTCCCACACCCTTCAATCTTAGCAACTTATTTAAAGGAATAGTTCACCAAAAATTAAAATATAGTCATTATCTACTCATGCTCTCTTTTTTTTTTTTGGGGT
>OMKK01090691.1:21365-34158 GCA_900302305.1 Polymixia japonica
TGGTGGCATTTAGAGATTTATACCCGTCTAACTTTGGTAAGATGAGTAATTATCCTCTTGTACAGTGGGAAGAAAGAAAGAAAAAAAAAGAAAGAAAGAAAAAAAATAAACAAGGAACTACTTAGGCCGTGGGCATTTGACCACATCACTCCGGGAATGGAGACGCCATGCTCACCGGGGCTGGAGACGCCATGCTCACCGGGGCTGGAGACGGCTGGCTCTCCGGGGCTGGAGACGCCATGCTCTCCGGGAATGGAGACGCCATGCTCCCCGGGAATGGAGACGGCTGGCTCTCCGGGACTAGAGATGGCCGGGGCTCCAGGACTGGAGATGACTGGGGCTCCGGGATGGAAGACATTGGGAAGTCAGGGAGTGCTGGGGGAACAGCGGACACACAGGGAGACACAGGAGGAGGAGGAGATGGTAGCAGGTCTGGGGTGCTGAACCGCCTCGGCAGCCAACATTTCTGGGAACCACCGTGCCCCCGGAGAATTCTGGGGATTGTCAAGGGGCTGGTGGCGATCCGGCTGGTGGCTAGCCAGCTGGAGGCTAGCAGGGCTTGGGCTAGTAGGCTGGAGGCTAGCAGGACGGTAGCTAACAGGCCAGGATGCTGGCAGAGATGCCAGCTGGTGTATCTCAGGGTAAGGATCAGGTCAGAGGCTAGCAAGTATCTGTGCGTCTATCTCATCCTCAATCGTCCATTCGTCACTCTCCAAGTCATCACTGTCCTCATCTCCATCATACATGAAGACAGAGTGGAGAGGTATAGCGCCAAAACTAACTGACTGGGAGACAGGTTGCTGAACAGAATGTCCAAAATTGGCAGACTGGTGGCTAGCTGGTCTGTGTTTAGCAGAAGAACTTAAAGGGTATTTTACTGGCCACGGATCTTTGAGAGAATCTGTTGAAATTCAAAAAATATGGGTGGCGGCTGAATCTGAGGTCTGTCCGCTGGGTCCATTCTTGGTCGGTTCATTCTGTTACATGTGCAGGTAGGGGAGGACCCAAATGCAGGACTCAGGCAGAGTGAGTATCCAAAAAAACCCAAAAGGGACTTTATTCAAAACACAGAGAAGCTAGGACTAGTACTAGGAAACACATCTACAAAACGCAATACAATAAAGAACACCTACCGACAGAAGAAACATCTTGGAAGCACACCCTACATAAGACAATGAACCGACAAAACTGACAGGGGAAACAAAGATACAGAGGGTACAAAGAACAAGACAGAAGACCAGGACACACAGAAATGTAACCAGATAACAAAATGAACTAAAAACCACGCACAACAGAAAACAAAACAGGAACCAAAACTAAACTATAATGAACCAAGAATAATCAGAATAACTAAAAGCCACGCAGGGCACAATCATGAGAATAACAGAATCAAGCAAAACAAAACAAAACAGGAAAACTAAACGCCACGCAGGGCAGTTAGAGGCTAGAAAAGTGAGTGCACATTCAAACTTCATTGCATTATACAAGATCATTAAGAAGATTTATGTGGAATTCAAAAACCTAATTGATATTCGTTTAGAAATTAATTACTATTCTGGTCCCAACGGCTCGCAGATTAGACAGCGCTGATTGGGCCACACGGCATATCGCAGCATCACGCATGAGTTAGCGTTCAGCTGCTCAAATGCAGCTGGACCACACGGCGTATATGAAACGCGGTTGCAGCCGTTCCAGCAGTACAAGGAACAAAAATGCTAACAAAAGTGTATCTTCGAAAATCAATGATCACAGAAAAATAAAAAAATCATCTCTATTTGAAGTTACAATTAGGCGTGAGATCTCCTGTAGGTTTAATCTTGGGGTCAAGGCAAAGATTAGGTTAATTTAGGGTGACCAGACGTCCTCTTTTGCCTGGGCGGAATTTCAAAATCGTCCGGGATTTTGTTCTTCTAGAGCCTCAAACGTGTTTATAGCGAATTTGCATTGCGTTTCTCTATGTCGTTCACAAACTAGTCCCGCCCTCCCCCTACAGTTCGCTTTGCATTGAGTGGAAGTGTAGGGGGAGTGCATGGTGACATAGAGCCTGCCTGTAGAGCTGCCGTCATTGGTCAATAGCATTCTCTGTAAACATTTCATTGGTCAGTCTGCACGGTCACCTCAATAGCGCAAACTTCCTTGTTTACCACAGGCAAAGCACATGGCTACCCGGCATCTGCAGCTATGCCGAAACGTAAATGTAAGTTCACGGAAGAATTAAAAAAGAAATTCCCATGTTTTCGTCTTGGTCATGATCCATATGAAGCTGAGTGCTTGACCTGCAAAGCAGGCACTTACGTGTCGGTAGCAAATAAAGGTGCCAACGACCTACAAGCACACATATGTTCAACCATGCATCAAACGGCAGCGAGGGGCGAGAGCTCATCAGCTAAAATCACAGAGTTTTTTGTAAGTAAAACCGAGAGTGCAGCTGTCACTGCTGCAGAGGCTGCCTATGCTTTTCACATGGTTAAGCACCACGAAAGCTACAGGTCAATGGACTGCACATCTGACTTGTTTAAGAAAGGTTTTCACAGATTCTCCAACAGCTCAAAAATTCTCAAGCGCTCGAATGAAGACAGAATCAATTGTAAATGCCGTGATAGCCCCACATTCTGTTGAAGTTGCTCTACACTTTATACAAATGTATCATTTTGTTTTTGCACGTTTGAAACGTTCAAAATAGCCTTTTGAGGCAGTGTTTTTCTGCATGTTAGCGTTGGGCCGGCCAATAAAGCTCATTATCATACATAGTCACCATGTTTGTTGACACATTTGTATGTATTCACATGTTCATGGTTGCAAATCAGTGTGATGGCGGCCAGTGCGGTCAGCACAGTGGCAAAAGTTAGGTGATCAAGTCGAATAAATTGCTGCATGCCGCAGCATGTTTAGCAAAAAATATCTTCACCGGCAGTCCCACAGCAAATTTACCGGAGGAAAAAAGATCTCCCTTTCTTTCGCTGCTTCAGCTTCCAATAAATTGTTCACAAGCAGAAAATGTTTCAACAAATTCCTCTCCCAGGGCGAGCAGCAGACATAGTGGACTTTTCCAATTTGGCGAAGGAGCACGTTCCTGGGCATGTACGGACAATCGGACATGCATGACATCACACGGATTAAGAGATTGTTGTCAAATGATTTGAGTACAATACATGATAATAATTAAAGTGGTTAAGGGCTGTACACTTAAAATTAGAAATTTGCACAAATAACTCAAACCGTTTGTGGTGAATTAGCTGTTTTAAATTTTTGAGGTAATACAATCCATCTTCTTTAACAAGCCTTTACTGTTTGTACTTACAGTGTAGTTTTATGTCCCTCTCAAATCCCAAGGCCAAGAGAATATAGTTTCTGTGGAAATTTGAGTCTATTTCTGCCTGTTTTTGAAGCCTACAATAGCCTCTATGGGTTGCTTTCAGTCAGAGGACTTCAAGGATGGTTTTTATGTGAAATCGGATCGCCAGTGCGCTGAGAGTGACGTAGTCAGAAGCAGGAAACGAGAGAAAGCTACTGCGCAAGCAAGGGGAACAGCAATAATAACAAGCTTGTGGCCAGTCCCACTCCAAAACCAATCATCTAGTCATAGTCATCATAGTCATAGTTAGTTTATTTCAGTCATATATACGTTTCAAAGCAGCAGAATAAAAAAATAATAATAATACACAAATTGACTGAAAAAGGCTAAGGCAGAAGCAAAGCTTATTAATGCCCGCCTACTATGCTTCTTAAGCTACACAATGCATGATGTCAAGTGGGAAGGAAAAAAATAAATAAAATAAATAGTCCACCCTCTTCTTCCATTGTAAAGAAAAGCTGGAGTTCTTTATTTTGAACAGGTAAGCTACTGAAAAGCATTGCATGTGAAATATAAACAATCTATTGCTAATGATGTAGAGCTGTTTGCTAGCTAACCAGTTACACTGCAGTGAAGAGCCCTGATACGGTACTCTAATAGACATTTTACAGTTGACAGCAGTCTGTCTGTACCGGGGCTATGCAGTGCAGTGCTTAACAAAGAGGAGCATAATACCTGACAGCTATCAATCAGTCAGAAACACTAGTAAAGGTAGTAGACATTCCAGAATTGGAGGACATTTTCTGTCCCACCCATGAAATTTCAAATAATCCATGCACAAAATACTAGAACATACACTTGTTCTGTAAATTATACTTGTCCTGAGACAAAATGTAAATATTATAGAAAAAGTGGTTCCAAAATATTATTTGAAATACCAAATAGCTCTTGAGCACCCCCTGAAATGGCATTTTTCTCTTGTCCCACCTTCTTGATGACCAACGTACATGTCAAATATAACAGTTAAAATGAGTTTTAAATCAACTTTTTTTTTGGTATGATGTTGTTTATATACGTCTCTTCTAATTGTTTAAACAATTTGTTTAAACATCAACATGTCTTAAATAATAGTAATTATGCACTGAATTTGTGTTCCACAATGTGTGCGCAACCCTGTTACTGAAACCTATTGAGCCTGGCAGAGGAAGAGAAAAAACACTGAGTCACATGACAGACAGGAAACGACATCATCAAGCTATTAGCTAGCACCATGGCTAGACCAAAGGTAGGTCTTCTTGTCCATCTTTCACAATTTCCCAATCTTTTCAGCCTTTATTGGATGTGTCACTCTAACCAACCCTGTTACTCATATTATCAGAATAAGACAAAAAAAGTTGTATTTATTTAATTACATAACTTTTGTCAGTTTGTCTGTTTGCTTGAAAGTAACATTACATCCCACAGCTAGCATCTATTCCTGACAAAAAGCTAACATTAGCATTAATTTGCAACCCTGTTACTTGCAACCCTGTTACCATAGTTAGAGTAACAGGGTTGCACTACAGTAACAGGGTTGCATTTCCTTCAGTTCACTCAGAAGAAACAATCTATTATATATAGTCAAATGAAATGTGCATGTATAATTTAGCATAATCATGCATGTTGTAAATGTATTACCATATTTTCAAGCATATAAATTGCCTCTTTTTCCCTTTTTATTGCCTAGGGCTGTGCGATATGACGATATATATCGTATGATGATAGAAGAACGTCTATTGTTTCACATTATGTTCTATTGTTTAGTTTGTTGTGCCACAAATTACACTCTATATGACCGTTTTTTTCATAATTTGGTCGATCTTTTGCACATTTATATTAATAAATTACTCTTATTGGCATTTTACTCATGAGTCTTTTGTTTCGTTTACAGTAATGTAAATGAGCCACTGACTTTTGTTTTCTTCCTCGCGAGGCATATGTGCACCTATGTGCATCAATTATTTAAGAAGAATATGAAAAAATATGCTATATCGGTAAATATATATTGTTATCGGGATATGAAATGGTTGATTTTGGTCATATCGCCCAACCCTACTAAATATGTTACAATTGCATGGGATTATTAACTAGGGTGACCAGACGTCCTCTTTTGCCCGGACATGTCCTCTTTTTGAGACCTAAAAATGTGTCCAGGGGGAATTTCAAAATCGTCCGGGATTTTGTTCTTCTAGAGCCTCAAACGTGTTTATAGCGAATTTGCATCGCCTTTCTCTATGTCGTTCACAAACTAGTCCCGCCCTCCCCTACAGTTCGCTTTGCATTGAGTGGAAGTGTAGGGGGCGGGCATGGTGACATAGAGCCTGCCTGTAGAGCTGCCGTCATTGGTCGATAGCATTCTCTGTAAACATTTCATTGGTCATTCTGCACGGTCACCTCAATAGCGCAAACTTCCTTGTTTACCACAGGCAAAGCACATGGCTACCCGGCATCGGCAGCTATGTCCTCTTTTTCACGAACTCAAATCTGGTCACCCTAGTTAATAAACAACTTTTTAGGTTACGGTTTTGCTAGCTTATCCAAAAAGTGACCCAATGACTTGCGAGCTGACGAGAACGCACATCAGGCACACAACACTCTGTGTGACACAGGATGTAAGGCACTGCCCCTGGGTGAAATACCAAGTTCTTAGGTAATCCCGGGATAGGAGGGCTACACCGTTTTGCCTTATACGCCTAAACTACCTAGCGCATTTTAACACCCCTTCAACTGACAGGTGATAATGCAGTCAACCCCAAGCAGACACCTTGCTGTCCAGACAAGTGTTTAATTGCCTGGCAACATGTGTAAATAGCTAGTCCTCTGACAGGGAATGGGGCTAATTCTAGCTGAACCCCATGGCTAGAGGGACTCAATCACATCTTGTGACCTAGCAACAACATCTCTGGGTGGCTAGACGCACTTAATGTATGTTTCTGTCTAACAGAGACAGACAATCAGGGAGACATGGAGACAGAGAGAGTTGCAGGTTGTCATTACAGGGCTAATTGCTAACATCTGCAGTGCCCTTGCACGTGGGAGACAGGTAGGAGGACCATTTAGTTATTGGAGTGTGTGTGTGTGTGTGTAAATTTGGGTAAGACTGGGGAAGACCAAATTTAAGCAGCATTGGATGTGATTTGGGAAATTAGGACAAGTGCCGGTCACTCCAAAAGAGCAAATCTCCAAAGTCAGGACTGAAAAAATATTTCCCTTTTTAGCCTTTTTCTTAATTAATGTCACCTGTGCTTTCTACACAGTTGTCAGGTATTTCCAACAATTGCTGATGGATAAAAGACAGAGTGATCTTTAATTTAAACACATTGCCTTGTAACACCGTGCTAGTCATAGAGAATATCTGGTCGGTGATTATATTCCTTTTGGGTAGGAATGCTGTTTTACAGGTATATCCAGACACTTAAATCATTTTCTGGTTTGTAATCTGTATGTAATCTGGTGCCTCACAGACACATAGTTAAAGGTGCTATCTGTAATATGTTCAAATCAAATAAAAAGTCAAAGTACCACATTGTATGGTAAGATGTTTCCCTCTACTTTTTGATGTTTGCTTTGCTTTGATGGCCCATCAAACAGATCCTCTTGACATTGAAGTGTGCTTACATTAGTTCCGTTTACATGGCTGTTTGGCCCTCACTGTCCAAACCTATTTTGCATTCATGTATTTATGTTATTCCATGCACAGACCTTGCCATCTTTCCTTTCATGTACCAACCTGAGCGGCCTTAAGCTAATGATTCTTTTAGATATCCAATCACACGTTGTCACATTGTTTCCAAGGCACACCCTTACTAAATGGACTCTTTCAGTGAACAACCCTGAAAAATGGTAACGATTAATTCCATTGTGTGATTTTGCTACCAACTGCTACAAATATAAATGGGCATCTTTGGACATTCAGTGCTTCAATTAGCAACTCCATGGGAAAGGCTTGTTCTGAAAGTATGAATAAAATTGCCCCAGAAAACATAGCCTTCAAGGTCTTAAAGCCTGTTATTTCTGGCTGTTTGTTTTAGAAATACTCACAGAATGGAAGCAAAGAGCAGTGATGTGGGTAATTTCAACAAAACAACACCAAGCAATGTAAACATGGTTTAGAAAAGAAGGAATATCAACACACTGGCCCACCTGCGGTGGCAGAGCGTCACTGTCAGGTGCAAACCTCGTATCTCCATGAAGGCAACTTTTCAGGAAATAGGAAAAAACTAGGTTTTGTTTCTGTCAAATTTCAAATATTTTTATTGGTCCAATGGCCATAACACTTTTACAGGATGTGTAAAGGCACCAATAAAGGCTGTTTATGTAAAATAATAAAAAACTCAAATTTTGGAGATACAAGATGAAGATAGACATTTTGCACACAGCAGCTTTAAAATAATTCAATTAGAGTGTGTTCACGTATGTGTGAGCATGTGTTAATTATTAAAACGCTTAGTTGTTTGCACTTTGTAAACGGCAGGTGAAAAAAACACATTCAACATCGTACATTTACATTAAGACTGTAGTTCTTCCAAGCTAATTAATCTTCTGCATATTCTCCATATTTGTTTGATTTAGAAAAATCTGAATGTATATTAGGGAGTTCAAACATAATTTTCCGTATGGGTGCTTGTGTGTGCATGTGTGAAAAAAGTGTGCATGGGTGCATTTGTGTATGTGAGTGCAACAATATATGTGTGTGTGTGTGTGTGTGCCTGTATGCTTGCCTGCCTACAGTATATGTGGCTGTGTTGGAGGAGTTTAGAGTGCTGAGTGGGGCCACACTGCCAGTTATGCTTCCAGCAGCCGTTAGACAGTTATCAGGGCAGAGAGTGTGAAATTATCTCTCACCATGGTGATTGTCCACTCTGTCCTGCACTGCAGCATCTAATTAGTACTTTACTGATGCCCCGAACCACCAAAGAGAGAGATACAGGGAGATTCACAGAGAGAGAGAGAGAGAGAACAAATGAGAATAAGGGTGAAGATAAATCCCTGGAACACACACACACACACACACGCATGCACAAACGCAGGAAGTCGTAGGAAGAGTATTAATTTTGCTACTGTGTTGTAAGGGGCCTAGGTGTCTACAACTGCTGTTTAATAATGTCTCTGTAGTGAGATGTATAACATGACCTTTACCCTGGCTCCGAGGCACAGCAACCATACGCTCGGTTGATGAAAAAAGACCCTCAAAGAAACTACACTGTCATATTCAAAATGAAGTGGCCAAGGTGTGCAGAGAAGAAGCCTTTGTTTAAATCAAAATAGAGCTGAGAAGATATCGCCAAGATATCACAAAGATGCGTGAAATTAAAGCCGGAACAAATGCTTTATTAAGAGTTTTGAAGAAATAGTCAAGTACACTATACAGTATATCTATTGTGTCTGTGTATGTGCACATCTATTTTTTGTGTTGTGTGTGTGTGTGTGTATGTGTGTGATACAGAGGCCGAGAGAGCGAGAGAGAGAGATTTGCGAGGGATTTGTACAGTCTGTCAATAAGGGCATAGTGTGGCCCTTGGGTTTTTTCTTTCCTCTACAGCATGGCGTCCCATTACATCCTCTTCAAAATCCATTTCAACAGGCCTGACAAGTGCTAGTGATGCATTTACGCTGAATTCCGCTGCCTCAGAGCACACCGAGAGAGCGCAAGACAGAGGGAGAGACGCGGAGAGACCGGGAGAATCAAATGAAGAGCGAACTCAACCACCCCTGACCTACAGAGAAATACCGATATGGTGACTAGAGTTCGAGCCTTCCGCGACGCACCTTGTTTAAAACCGGAGAAAAATGCACATCTGAGCTAGACGGAAATGACACACTTTTTACCGTGAAGAATCTGCCATCCCACTCCTCGCCGCCTCCCGTTCCGCCCCGCCAACCCGCTTCCTCTCACCTTCCATCGCGAAAATGTTGCTCGTGTTGCTAATGGCAACACCCCATTAACCAGCGACAATGCGGAGATAGGTCAGAGAGGATCACGGTGACAGAACGACAAAAGAGGAGAGAAGAGCATTTCCACAAACAAACACACTATTTGTCAGCGGAGACTACAGTTAATTAGGCTGCAGCTTTGTAAGTCTCTCCAGATCCAAAAGGCATCTACGGATTCTGGCCACAGACTAAGGCGGCCTTTGGCGCTCGCGTTGTTACTTACCTCTTTCTCACCGCGAATAGATGGCGGCCGGGGCGGTTGCCTTCCGTAAGGCAGCTCGCCTCAAAAGGAAGTGGGGGGGCGGTACTGTTAATATCATTTGATGATGTGTAGCCCTGTTGTTATTGTCTTTCACAGTCCTGAGCTTTATTGGTTTTCTTGTTTGTGTCTCACACTGTGAAAAAAGAGAGGGCGAGGGAGACGGGAGGAGCCGAGCTTAACAAGATTTTGGGAGATAGATGCTACGCAATTATTTTGAGTTATTTTGAGTTGCGGGATGAGTCACTGCCGTTGCGGTTGGCTTTTCCATAGCCCTCCAAATGTGACCCAGGAGGAATTGCTCTGTCATTTGGTACAATGCAACTAGAGGATGACATATTGTATCGCAAGGAGGACGAAGAAAAAATAAATACATTTTAAAAGAGAAACAAACTCGTGAGAGAAACATGAATTGATTCAATACCGTTTCTTTTATCGTGACTTTGATTTCTTTTTTAGAATGTCAATAATGTCACTCCTATCCTTGACTGTCAGGGATACAACATCTTTCTGAGGACATGTAATTAACCTCTAAATAGAAAATAAAGTATGCTCTGAATCGCCACAAGGGATATACAGCCGACTTGAAGGACACCTTGTATTTTGATTTATGTAAACATGGCTTGGTATAAAACCGGTAATATAAAACATGATTATGTGCTCTTGTCATGGCTCGTAATTGGCTTTGCATTGTGTCCATGCGACAATGTGCAGTGAATACTTATGTCCGCACTTTACATTTGGAAATAACAATAACCTACATCCAGTAATCTTAATTCAAATGGTGAAGCCCTATTTGATTTATGCATGCATCAGACTTAAGGCCGTTGGCATCCCTGTGAATGAATAAAAGTGGAAATTATGTGAAATGACATGACGTTATGACATCCATAAAGGGATCCCAGTGGTCACTGGTGAATATGGTTCAGGGGGCCTTAGGGGTATTGAGGCAGGGAAAGGAACACGAGGCAACACATTTCCTGCGACTGCGCTTCCATCCATCTTCTTATATTCATATTCTTTATACTTCTTTACATCTTTCTATATGGTAAATCTGACATTGTAGGTTCCTGGATGTCAAAAGATGCAAATGTGCAGCACCGACTGAGCGCTATGTTGTGAGAGGTGGCTTTACCTGGTTGGCTTCCGGTGTGCAAATCTATTTTAAACACGTAAAAATCCAGACATTGGGGTATAGATCAGTGTGGAGCAAAGTACACCAAGCATCAGCAGCTCCTGGTCTGCAAGGAATTCATTTTGTTATTTTGAGTCGTTTGAGTTCTCCTCGTCAGCGATCTTTTCTTTTATCGTATCCTCTGGGCTTTAGTTTGCACGCACATGCAGACGCACACACACAAACCCGCACAGGCACACACACACACGTGCACACTATCTGTCTGTATGTATGTGCCTCTTTGTCCCTCTGCTCTGCAGCTGTGGCTTGTGACTCAGGTGTGGCCAACTGGCAGTGTGTTGACGTGTAGCACCAGAGGGTCCCCTGGAACCAACAGCGTCCAGGGAGACCCTGCACCAGCCAGGAACTGTGTGCATATTTATATATGTCGGTTTAAGCTTCGGTCTGTGTACATGTGGGCACCAACAACACAGCCCAGGTTTTTTTATTTGTATTTTTATTAAATATTGTCACAATGCGCAGAACACAGCGTCACATATACATATCCTTTGAATTGGAGTTGAAGTGACACGTTCTGTGTTCTCGCTTGTGTGGGCATGTGCGCGCGCGCGTTTGAGCTGCTCTGCTCAGAGAGAGCTTGAGCAATGCCGAGAAGGAATTCCAACAACAGTTGCCCGTTCTCATTCATCTGTTCAAACAAATAAACAGGCGAGGAGATGTGAGGAAAATCGAAAAGACAAGAAAAGGGAATTGAAAAAACTCAAAAGAAGAGCAAACACACAGGGCTCTATTTTCCAGATCTAGGTTAAGCACGTAGGCTTGGCCTTTAATTTACATCAATGGACGCACTGAGAATAACACCTCTCCTACATCGATGCAGTACACGTAGTAGGCTACCTCACACACGTCCACAGCAACGTACAGTGCAGCTCTCAACAGGGCAGTGGTGCGCACGGTCAAATATACACATAGGCTACAGTACATTCACAAAGATAAACACGCTGTTGCTTTAATGATAAGCTGAGGCCTGACGGTCAGTTTAACTGGCTAAAAGTTGCTCAAAACAATGTCCCCATCACCAGCCGTGCGATTCATATAGAGATGAACATAGGTCTACACTCCAAATACACTGGGTTCAAGGACAGCAATCACTGCATTACCAACAGAGCACAATATGTTTGCTTCTTTTGTTTTTTTGTCAAACCGAGATTGGTGAGTAGACAGCGTCTGCCTCCGTCCTGAGTCTGTGAAAATGGAAAACAATTTAATTGCCAGAATGACGACGAGTGTCTTTCTCTGTCTTTCCGGTGCATTCTGTGAACACAGTAGCGGACCTTATATAGTGGTGATTACGGGTGTGGGCCTATTCAATTACCTTTTTATGTTGAGTGACCGTTCATTGAGCTATTGAAAGCTCTGTCACCGTGTTGTTTCCATGCATAATTACATTGACCGTTTTATGTTGGAAGACAATGATTCACACAATAATCGCATGCAGCTATTTTGTTTTACTTCAATTATTAAACAGCTTACATTAAGTTACAATAGTCGTTGGTTAAATGATTCACATCAAAGTGAAATATGCCATAATAACATGTACAAAAGGGGTGCGTGTGTGGTTTTGGATAAGTCTATGGTCATGTGCTCTCTGCCTTGAAGTCCCGAAAATACTACACAACACCTGCGTTTGTGCTAGGATTTGGTCTGAGCAGGCGGAGAAGCAGGTGTTCATCAAAATTGCACCGCACCACCTGAGTTTTATTGACAAACCCTCTACTGCGCCCCCCACGCCCATTTAGGCGCAAGCCAAGTCATTGCGAGTTGGGAAATGAAAATCCACGACGACCAACAAAATTGTCACTGCGGCGACGCAGTCCCTGCGCCAGGACTTGTGCCGTTCTGAGCAGGTCTGAGACATAACGCAAAGCGAAGTGGAGACGCTACTGTATGTCGGATTACTATTCCACACCGCGCGGAGATAGGGGCAGCGGTGACAGATGAGCACATACATCACAAACCACCGCAGCGCTGACAGCTGCCAGTGTTCGGCTCAACTCTGACTCCTCGGCTCCATTCATCTGACTGCATGTGTGAGCACATCCCTGGGAAGACGCTGCATCCCGGCCGACAC
>OMKK01090692.1:0-10444 GCA_900302305.1 Polymixia japonica
GCCAGCAAGGTGGAGGTGGGGTACTGGTATGGGCTCATCCTTAATAATACCAGCCCATACCAGTATCCCACCTCCACCTAGTTGGACCTGTTCGGGTTGAAGATGGACTTAAAATCAACTCTCAAACCTACTGCCAGTTTTTAGAAGACACTTTCTTCAAGCAGTGGTACAGGAAAAAGTCTGCATCTTTCAAGAAGGCCATGATTTTTATGCAGGACAATGCTCCATCGCATGCATCCAAATACTCCACTGCGTGGCTAGCCAGCAAAGGCCTTAAAGATGAAAGAATAATGACATGGCCCCCTTCCTCACCTGACCTAAACCCTATTGAGAACTTGTGGGCCCTTCTTAAACGGGAGATTTACAGTGAGGGAAGACAATACAAGTTTCTGAACAGCATCTGCTGCTGTACAAAAAATTGATCAACAGATCAAGAAACTGACAGACTCCATGGATGGAAGGCTTATTACTGTTATTGAAAAGAAGGGTGGCTATATTGGTCACTGAATTTTTTTTTTTGGAAATGTCAGAAATCTTAGTTTGTAAATTTTTAGTTTTCACTTTAACAGATGAAAATAAGTGAGATGGGAAATTTTTTCGTTTTTCATTTAGCTGGATAATAATTCTGCACACTAATTGCTGCCCAGTAATTGTGCACAAACAGATATTCTCCTAAGAAAGCCAAAACTCACTTTTACTTTCTCAAATATTCAGATTTGAGGTTTATTAACATTTAGGATTGACCAAGAGCACTGTATTTGTTCAACAAAAGAATTTATACTCAAAAATACAGCATGCCTAATAATTGTGCACGCAGTGTAGTTGCTTGTAATTTCCTGCATCATCGTATGTGGCAGGAAACTAACTTTTTTTTATCCACCGACCACAGATCTAGCATTAGTGGCTGCTGAATTCCAATATCCAACAGCTATTTGTACCAACCTTAGTTAAGTGTGAATCCCAGAATGGTAAAGCCATATTTGCCATATGTTTGCTAGAGCAAATAAACTTACCGACTACGTTAGAGCCAGTACTAACGTTGCATGTCTGAGATCCATAACTTTTGGACTTTTATATAGCTCTGATTCATGTAAACTCATTGGGCCTTTTGCTTTTGCAAACCGACAGCACACAGGGCAATAGGAATAGGAAGATTTGCAATTAAAAGGCAGTTTTCACTTGAGAACAGATGTGTTTGGGTTAATAGTAACACTAATTATTGATTCTGGTCTGAATCTTGACATTTCTGTGTAAAAATGTTGTTTCATACAAAATTAGTTGTAAATCTGTATCCGACAGCCATCTATGGGTTCAAAGCATGGTATTACAGTTGAATTTGATGATTGGCTGATCTTGTCATCCTCTGACGTATGATATCCTGATACGTTACAGATGCAAGCGTCACTATTAGCTGTGTTGAGAGATTTGGTTACGCCTACATTTAAAAACGCAATCTCCACACGTCTGATTGTGAAGCTTTTCCACCGCATAGTATCGGCTCGACTCAACTCAACTCTACTTGCCTTTTTTGGTTTTCCATTGGGCATGGTACCTGGATACTAAAGGATAGTCTGGCATGATCCTGACTGATTCAGGGCATAATTTCACTGATGGGTGCACTTCCAGCGCTGCGCATCTCCATATCAGGCTCCAATACAAATCCATTGGGGCAATCGTTTTGAGTCCTCAAAAACCATGATAAATGTCCTTTTCGAAAACTGGAAACTCATAGTATTGTCATAAATGTCTTCATAAGTTGTACTGAAAGTTGTACTACTGTTGCAAACTGAACATTGTATCAAAAGTTGCAGTTCATTTTTATCTATTAGTGCACTACCTAATGTGACATATCACATATAAGGCTTGCTAGCTAAATATTTTAGCAAGAAAATTTAGTTTGCTGGCATGATGGCTTCTTATGATGATGAGGAAACCGACTTTGATGGCAATGCTTATCGTTTTGTGCCAGAGTACACGGACGATGTGAAAAATAAAAATATCGAATCTATCCTAACTGTGGGGAAAAAAGAACACAGAGACAAGCAGTCCAGATAATAGATAGTCCTGCTAAACACCTTGCTGCTGTGTCTGCTGCAAGTCACACCTAGTTTTCTGCCCACAACTGACGTTTTAACCACACCCCACACATGAACCATCTGTTAATTACTGCTGGGTTTCCCAGTAATAGGCTTTTTTGTGGCAGATCGTCACAGTATAAAAACAACTGCCACCAGATGAAACTTGAACCATAATTTAAAATAGGCAAATTCCTGTTACTTCTGTGCGGCATAAAGAAGTTGCATACTTACACTGGCTACAAAACGCTCCTTTTCCATGCTGTAATCGCCCTTGCACACTGCGCTGCTGGAGGGAGACGTCAGGTGAAGCAGAATGAAAACTGCACATCCAAGCTGATGCACGATGTATCCTTTTTTCACTCCTGGCCCAAAACTCTACACTGTCATTGTACGTTGTGATTCTGCTTCTCACTCCGTGGGGAATTTAAATGTTTCCTTACTCACAATGTTTATGAAACTTATTTTTCCCATGCTTTATTACAATGACCTATGTGATCAAATGTGCACGTTATGAAGATTAGATAATTGGCAGAAGTATCCCAAGCCCATTTTACACTGTCATTAATCAGTGATTAGCACGTTGTTACATAATATGATTATATAGGCTATGTAATTATTTTAATAACATAGGCATTCAAACTCTGATTATAAGATTGTTATTATTGTTATTTTTTTATTACAAAATAACGATATTGACAGTGTGGAGTAAATAACATCGATGTTGACCCTAGCAGCTTATGCGACTGGTAACACCGACCACCACGACAAGCCTACTGTCTGTACTAGACGGTTGTCTGAAAACAACCTGCCCACAGCCCAAGTGGTACCCCAGATACCCTCTGTCCAACTGCACACTTTTTTGGATTGGCTTTAAGCCCTGCTCATCTCACAGACTTGAGTACAGTGCCCACCTGCTGCACATGTTACTCCCAGCTGTTACTATAGATGGTAATGTCATTGAAACAGGTGGCAGCATATGCAGGGTGCAGACACAGCACCCAGTCCATGAGACAGTGAAAGGTGGCTGGGGCCCCAAACAACCTGAACTGAAGTGTTACTAATTGGTACAAACCATACAGAGTGGAGAAGGCTGTTTTTTTCCTTTGCAGCTGTGTCTGTTACCCAGACAAGCCACACCTGGTTCTCTGCCTACAGCTGACACTTTAACCACACATGCAAACCACAAGAGTGCAAACCCACACATCCCAAGGTCAGCAAGAGTTGTCCAACCTTTGTTACACCAAAAACAATTCTGCTCACTACCGCTGTGTCTAAGGCTGACTAGAAGTTCTGAAGCATTGGGAGATAATTTCATCTGTTCTAGTCTGATTCATATAAGGAATAGGTGTTAGGGAACACATTGTCATTATTCAATAGCCAATGACCCAACAAGCCCACCACACAGTACATTTGCATTGATGAGCCATTACCAAATTCATTTTTATTCAGTTAATTAGGAGAGGTTTCTGTAGCAAGTGAATATTATAGTCTATTTGGTCACTATAGTTTACTACCTACTGTATGTGACATGAGCAAGTACATTTTTTTCTGTATGAACATTAATTCATACAATAAAGTGAGTGCATTAATCCAGAAATGTAATATTTAAAAATCAGAACAAATATTCTGAGTTGTGATTCTAACTTAAACAGATCTCAATTTCCTGTCTGATTCACACTGCGTAACAGTGTTTATTCCCTCTCAAGGCTTAAGACTGATCGTTGTTAGTGTTGGGCTAAATAATGCTAGAGTCAGGTTGTGTTTGGCTCAATGCCTGAAAACACATTCAGACCTTGATTAAGCGTTTCCAGAGGTCGTTGCACACGCAAAACCTCCGCAATGAGAGGAAAAGGAGCCTCTTCTATTCACAAACCATCATGTTCACTATGAGCGTTCCCTGCTCCTCATCCATATGTAGATATGGATTTTACATATAATTATTGCCCAAATTATGACTTTTTGGGTTTGGCCATGATGGTGCAAAATTTGGTTTAGCAACCGATTAACCAGACATCTCGTGTGTGCTCCTGCAGGAAATGTAGTGCAAACTAAAACAAAAGCTGCTCTTGATTGCACAGTGGGGTTCGAGTGGCGGCTGTTCTTAATAAAAGATGCAGCCATTGATTGCATAAATACTTTAGTGATTAGGATGCATTTTGTACCCGCGGTTGAGGCGCAATTTGCTTAAGCCATTTGTTCCTGCAATGCAATCTCAGTGAATCAGGGCCTCCAAATCACTAATCTCTAATGGATATGAGCATAAACTATGGGGTTAATTCCTTGTGGGCAAACATACCTCTGTTCTTCACTTTAATTTGCTAATGTAGAATTTTGTCTCCTATTAGCATATTAAAATAGAGAGGCACTGCATAGGATTAGGTTAAGGACTTAAACTTGAGTGTATTTCGAAGTTACATTTGAGTGTTAATGGTTTTTCCACAGGTTCAGAAGTTACAATGCATGTGCCCTGTGGACTTCAGAGGAGTCTTCCAGCTTGATGAGAGGAGGAGAGACGCAGTCATCGCCCTGGGCATCTTTCTAGTCGAATCTGACCTGCAGGTAGCAACACATCCACACCCCGCACTCCCTCACCTGTGCACCTTGTGCTGTTATTGTGCTTAGAAGAAATATACAGTGAGTTAAACGGCGGTGACCTATGGCATTACTTTGACTTTGCGATACTTCTGTTGCAGCACAAAGACACAATTGTCCCTTACCTTCTTGGGTTGCTTAAGGGGCTCACCAGGGTTCAATGGATTGAAGAAAGCTCAGAACGCAAAGGAAGGGGTAAAAATACACCCATACTACTACTATTCTTAAACAGTATTTATTATCGTACAATCTGCAGCTTTGTGCTATGGACTTGAACTTGACATGAACTGAAATGTCTGTCCTGCAGAGACGCTCCCTGTAGCGGAGAACTTCAGCTTTTGTCTTGTAACACTGCTCTCAGATGTGGCCCAGCGCGACGATGCCCTGCGAGGACAGGTGTGTGTCTGTGACGAATATAACGCAAAGAAACGTCACTAATATGGTTGTTTGAGTTGGGGTATGTGACAACGTAAGCATCTTTCCGTCAGATCCTTGAGGCGGTCATGGACATCATGCAGGTGCTGCAAGACATCTGCAAGACTCCAGAGGCTCATGATAAAGGTACAAACATGGAATACCTTACGCCTCCCGTACCTTATACGTTACTGTGTCATATTTTCCTTTGATCGTCCCTCCCCGTTCCTGTTCGTCCAGAATACCTTTGCAGGTACACGGTGCCCTGCCTGCTCGGCGTTGCCCGCGCATTTGGGCGTTACAGCAACACCGAGGAGTCGCTGCTGTCCAAGGTGTTCCCTCGGCCCATCGCTGCCGTACTGCCTACGAATGAAGACAGCGATTCGGCACGGCGACGGTCTTTCAATGACTTCCGCTCCATCATGCCGAGCTCTTTGCTCACGGCGTGTCAGGGAGACGCTGTCAAACGTAAAGGCTCCTCCGTGTCCAGTATATCACAACAGGTATTCATATTGGAGCGTTCACCAACAACCACCTTTGTACTTCGTTCATCTACAAAATGGCATAACCTCTACTATCCCCCAACCTGCTATGTTTCACAACAGCTACTGATATTTAATGACACAAGCAAAGAAAAAGTGGTTGAACCAGCCACGTTGACTAAGAACACCTTCTTATTCTTAGCTATTACCTGTAGGATTAGCTGTTGGCAAAGGAAAGGAGGGTACAAAGCTGTATAATTATACATATGCTTATGTGTTGAACTCTGACCTGTTTTTCTTTGTGCTTCCAGGCCAGTCCAGAGAGAGCAGGTCTAATCCCTAGCTCGCCTGCTGACCCATCTGCACAGTACTTTGAAGGTAAATGTACTCGGTAAATGTACTTTACCCTGTTGTTGTTTTTTTTTTTAGGTGACACTTGGTAAGGACCCTGTTTTGTACAGCAACATCTTTCTTATCTTTTCAACTTTTCTCTGTCTTCAGGCTCGTACCTCCCTGATGGCAGTGCAGTGGACCCAGACTACTACTTCTCCACCATCAGCTCCAGCTTCTCTGTCTCCCCTCTCTTCACTGGAAGCAGCACTGGAGAGTTTGATGTCCCTCTTGATATGCTCAGACAGCTCCTTCACATGGTTCGTAATCACAACAACAAAATGGATTAGACGTCAGAAATACTAAAATGGCTGCAGACATGATGGCCTCTGGACCGACCCATCCCAGAGCGCAATTTGCACCCAGCTTTTGAAGTTCGAATTCTGTACATTGTGGGATGGGCGTCAGGTTGCAGGTCAAATGTCGCTATCTTGTTGTACTTCATGCTATTACAATGCACATGTTTTCTATATCCTTGATAAATTGTTTCTCTTGAATAGGTTGAACAGTTTGTCTCTGAGTCATTTTTGAAATCATTAGATGACACCCTGGCAGAACTACTGGAGGTAGGTTTGAACATCTTGTCTCCCATCACAACAAAAGCTTCTAGGTTCTTTGTAGGATAGTTTTATTTTAAATGTCAATTTCTTTGCAGTTGAATCCTGGTATTCATTTGTACTACAAAACCTTCAGTGATCCTCTGTATGTAGCCATCTTTAAAATGCTGAGAGACACCCTGTACAACCTGAAAGGTAAGGAAACCTCTGCACAATTAGATTAGAAAATCAGAAGAAAATAATATATAGATAAGAAGAGGATATTAAACATAGCACATGGAAATATCAACAGTAGAACATGTTATGTAAAGATATGAGTGAAGAAGTTATAGATTTAAAGCATATGAATTTACTGTATTGATGGCAGCTGTGCAAAAAACAGCAGTAGAATATACTGAGTCATGGGAAAGCAAAAGAAAAATATAAAGATATGTGCAATATTAAAAGGGATATGAGAATTAGTTGTTTTTTTGCTACCAATATATATTCAGAGAGATTGGCTTGAAATATATGTTGGCTAGCTGAGCCAAATTTTTCTGTCGCCTTAATACTCATAATACTGTAAATGCAAGGGCTTTCATCAGTGGGCCATAGGCTCAATCACCATTGTGTTACCTCATTTGGCGATAGATAGTGACTTAACAGACATTTATTTAAATGGAAATCTTTGAGCTTGCCACTTTAAAATATATTTAGTAAATTACTGAAATAATATGATTATTCTGTGTCCATCAGACCTTCAGACGGGCTATGTGAAGGAGGTTCATGACTTTGTCCTGGAGCAGTTTAGCAGCAGCCAGTCAGAGCTGCAGAGGATCCTTCATGATGTGGAATACCTCCAGAGTGAACTGAGCCCACTCAAACTACGCTGCCAGGCCAATGCTGCCTGCGTGGACCTCATGGTGTGGGCGGTCACTGAAGAGCAGGGTAAGACTTGTGTCCATGTGTGAGAGAAAATATCACTTTTAGAAGTCCTTCTTTACCCATTGCCGTCTCTGCTGATCTCCTGTTTATACCAGGCGCTGAGAACCTGTGCACCAAACTCTCAGAGAAGCTGCAGTCTAAGACTTCCAGTAAAGTCATCATTGCTCACATGCCGCTTCTCATCTGCTGTCTACAGGTAACCGCTTACTGCTTCTCTTGAGTATCCCCCTATTCTCGTATCTCTTCCTCTTTCTGTTCAGCTTACTCGGGACAAATGGAAATCTCTTCCTATATCTTCCAATTTATCTATTATTATTTATTATTTATTGATTAAACCAAGAATAAGTAAGTAAAGTTTATTTAATATAGCAACGTTCACAGAACAAGGTCACAAAGTGCTTCACGAGTAAAAATTGTTAAAATAAAATGAACTTTAAAAATAAATAAAACCATAAAAATAAAAAAGAGCACACTAGCAAGCATTTCTTGAGGTTATTTCAGAGGTGGCAACTAAATTCAAGAATTGGTGTAGCCATTACATGACACGTGCTTTAACAATACACAAATTCTTAGTTTTCACAAGTAAGAAAATGACCAACAACTCTCTCAAGTGGATGAATTAATTGTCATACTGAGAAAGCAAAGAGTGGCAGTCTCCCCATTCACTACTTTTGTTATCTCTTTATTGTCATATCCCTCTAGCTTCTCTTTCTGTCAACACCATTCTCCTGAAACTCCAGCAGTAATAATCTGACATGATAATGATTTTATTTTATTTTAATTTATTTATTTAGTATCATTATTATTATTTTATTGATTTATTTTCAATTTGTGTACATGCATTCATGCATGTGTGTTTGTTATATGTGTGTGTTCAGGGCCTGGGTCGTCTGTGTGAGCGGTTTCCTGTGGTGGCCCACTCTGTCACCATGTCACTCAGGGACTTCCTGGTGGTGCCCTCTCCTGTTTTGGTTAAGCTCTACAAATACCACAGCCAATACACTGCAGGTAACAAGTTAACATCTATATACGCACAGTAGGATAAGCAAACAGTCAATTATCAAAAATATTTTGAGTGCCAAGGTTAAATTGTGAGGCTCCATGTTCATTTTTAAGGAGGTGGTGAGATAAAGATCCATGTGACCAATGAGCATTCCCAGTCAACACTCAGCGCCCACTCCAACAAGAAGAGCCAGTCCTCTATGTACGAACAGCTCCGGGACATCTCCATAGATAACATCTGCAGGTAAGAGCATCTGTAGACACGCACACACACACACCTCATATTTGTTGTACACTATATTTAGCCTAGAAGAAAGTCGGTGTAGAAGTATGAATGTTGCGTTCACTGATAAATCTCTCCTTTTCTCCCAGGTGCTTGAAAGCAGGACTGACTATGGATAGCGTGATTGTCGAAGCTTTTCTTGCCAGTCTGTCCAACCGTCTCTACATTTACCAGGAAAATGATAAGTAAGTCAAGCATGCTGTAGGACCAACTTTAAATATAATGACAGAATTCTCTCCACTCTAACAAAAGTAGTCAGTCTTTGTTAGACCGCTCTGAACAGTGCTTTGTGTCTGACAACCTCTTCCCCAGGGATGCCCACCTGATCCCAGACCACACTATCAGGGCACTGGGTCATATTGCTGTGGCCTTGAGAGACACCCCCAGAGTCATGGAGCCCATCCTGCAGATCCTGCAGCAGAAGTTCTGTCAGCCTCCCTCGCAGCTGGACGTCCTCATCGTAGACCAGCTTGGCTGCATGGTCATCACTGGCAACGTCAGTATCCATAGGGCCGTAGACCTCATCCTTATTAGTTACTGCCAAGGCAGCTGCTAGCTATATGAAGACAACACCATATCTCACTCTATAACGTCTTGTGTTTGGTTTTCCCTTTAGCAATATATCTACCAGGAAGTGTGGAACTTGTTTCAGCAGATCAGTGTCAAGGCCAGTTCAATGGTCTACTCTACCAAGGACTACAAGGACCATGGATACAGGTGACCACCACCTCACAATGACGGTTATAATACCTACCTGATTACAGTACAGTTGCAGCTGTTGTGAGCGCGTGAAAAAGGTAATGCAGAGAGCAAAAGAATTCTGAATTTTCGTATTGGTTATAAATATGTGTATTATTTTTTTCTTCTGTAGACACTGTTCCCTGGCTGTGATAAATGCGTTGGCCAATATCGCAGCAAACCTTCAGGCTGAGCAGATGGTTGATGAATTGCTGGTGAACTTACTTGAACTTTTTGTTCAACTGGGCTTGGAGGGCAAGAGGGCGAGTGAGAGGGCCTCAGACAAAGGACCGGCACTGAAGGTATGGTGGTATACACACACACACACACACACACACACACACACACACTAGGGCGATATGGCTGAGAACAAAAATATTTTTGGGTGCATTTTGGGAACAACACATGAGCTACAAGTGGGCGGAGTCGTGACATGCAGGGAACTGGAGCAAAGGAGAGAAAGGGAGAGAATGATTAGTGTGGATTTTTATTACAGAATGCTGCCTGAGTGAAGATGATATCAGAAAATCTTCCACAAGCGCAACGGTGTTGTAAAATTATATTTTAAAAAAACACATAGGCTAAATTATCTCGATTTTTTTATGTTACAGCTTTACTCTAAAATTGATTAAACTATTTTTTTTCCCACATCAATCTGCACACAATACCCCATAATGACATGTGTATATACACTCACCGGCCACTTTATTAGGTACACCTGTTCAATTGCTTGTTAACACAAATAGCTAATGAGCCAATCACTTAAGCAACAACAGCAACTCAATGCATTTAGGCATGTATACGTGGTCAAGACAACTTGCTCAAACCGAGCATCAGAAAGGGGATTTAACGAGTTCCAGGCTGCAGGACACAGAGGAGGAAAATGACCTTCGTCCCGAGGGCCATTCAACTCCTCAATTCACAGACTTAAACACCCACCTGATACCCCCCGTCCGTTCACTCAGTCCACCTGATTTTTTTTTT
>OMKK01090692.1:10464-28663 GCA_900302305.1 Polymixia japonica
GCTCTGTTCCCAGAGTTTGAGTGGCTCCCCTCAGGGCGCCGGTTACGAGTTCCAGGCTGCAGGACACAGAGGAGGAAAATGACCTTTGTCCCAACTGCCATTCAACTCCTCAATTCACAGACTTAAACACCCACCTGATACCCCCCGTCCGTTCACTCAGTCCACCTGATTTTTTTTTTTTGCACATTTATATTGCCTGTGTTTGCACTGCCATGTATATAGAGATTCTTTATTCTTTATTCTTTATTCTTTTATACTTATTTATCTTGTGGAATAACTGCCTGTGTGTGCTTTTTTAATTGCCCCTCGGGGACAAATAAAGTTTTATTGAATTGAATTGAATTGAATAATAATATCAGTTTGCCAGTAACTTAATGGTAGAGGGTAACTTTTGGTCAGTGCCATTATAGTTGTGTAAGGCTTACTCCAGTTCTAGATAGCAGCGTCGTTAGGATCAGGGACTGGTTCTGTTTCACTCTTCCCAGAAGTGGTGATTCTGCTGACTGTCTCCTTCCTGTTGCTATGAGAAAAGGGGGTTGTTGTTCTCCATGAGCTACAAAATGCTGACGATTCGGGAGAGAGAGGCAGTTGGAACACTGCGTCCAAAGCACAGGCCAGTTCCCATTAATCTGCACTTAGTGTGAATCGTTCTCTCCCTATCTCACTGACCAATGTCGTGACCTTGGAGTCACTCTGGTGAGGATATGTCAAGAGGAACTCACCAGGACTTGGTTTCCTGAAGGCATCATAGATTGTGAAGGGGGGGTGGTGGAAGTGGAAAATGTGGGGCTGACCTTTTACCCCAAACTTGGGTAAAAAGTCCCTGAACAGATCCTAAGCATTGCCCTCGTTAAATCTCAACAAATCGTTCACCCCCCCGCACTAAGTTCCTTGTCGTCCTCTTGTTTATAAAGCAAGATCCTCATTCAGAGGCCTTTGGGAAACCCAGCAGTTGCAGACCACTTGAACTAGCCAGGCCATAGAAATCCACGTTGGTAATATCAAAACCCGAACAAACTAGAACGTGTGCCAAGCTGCAGCTCCCTTCAAAGTGGGTTTCTGAAGTGGGTGTTGAGGTAAACTGTTGGTGAGGATGTGTGCATAGGTTAAAAGGTCTCCTTCCTTAGTGAGGTTTTTGTGGCACAGGCTTCCTACCTCCCCTACACGCTGCCTGTCACTCAGCAGGGAGCACTTCCTGGGATTGTCCTATGCTATGTGGTGGCCGTTTCCATATTATTCGTCCACCATGCCAAACACCAATGTATGTCTTTTTTTTTTTGACTGGGTAATTCATTGAGGTAGCCTACCATTGCAATGTTGACACAAGTAAGCGCTGATGCTAAAGTGACCTGTCTGAACATTTGGGAATAAAATAGTACCCAAAACTGCATCCGATGTTGTAGCGTAGGGCATTCCAGAGACGAGGAGCAGTAAAGGGAAAAAGCAGATTTCAGTTTTGTAGTCTGCAGAAATTTTTTTTAATGGAAAACAAGGAAATCACATTGTTTAGGTATGTTTTGCCTCGGCTGTAAATCACTCACAGTCCTGTTAGACCCTGTGCATCTCTCCCGTAACCTGCACCACTCCCCCCTATTCATTGAGGATGTCCTGTTAGATCTGGTGTATGTGTGTGTGTGTGTGTGTGTGTGTGTGTGTGTGTGTGTGCGTGTGTGTGTGTGTGTTGATGCGTGTATGAGCGTATGTGTGTTAATGACAGATGGGAGGGGAGAAACTCCAGGCTGCCTGATTACCTAGATATTCCTAAACGGCAGAGCTGTTAGTCTTCTTCTAGTGTCTTCAGGCTAGACAGACTGTTCTCTCCTTGCTCCAGGAGACAATTAGGCTTCAAGAGGGACCCTCCCTCTTTATCAGCCATCATCTCCATAGACTCACCAGCACACCAAGGTAATATATGGCAAATTAGCTGCCTTGTTTTCTATATAGCAATTTAGGCTATATAGTTTATTTGGAAATATATATGTTTGGAAATATAACAACCTCAGGAATGTTAATCTGTGTGTAATTTTTCTTTTGTAAAGTATGGAACTGTTCAGGGATGATCGCAAAATGATATATTAGGATTAATAGAATTCTTTTGCTGATACTTAAATCTGGGTGACGTGAATATCATCTTTTATTGACCACAACAAGACTGTTATAGCATTAACATATGCATTGTTAATAGTTGGAAATGGAAAAAGAATATTGTGGTCAAATTATAAAAGCAATTATGACTCAAGAATAGTTACAAGCATACACCTGCACCTGCTCAAAGTGGGGCACTGAGACCTTTTTTCTTTGCATATTCTAGGTTGTGAAATAATATTGTAAATTCCTGATGTTGTATTAATATCTGCCGCGCAAAACTCAAACTCAAGAGAAAGCTTCAGTTTCAGCCCAGCTTGTCTGCGCACCCTGCCCCTTTCCTTCTGGACTTTTGTTATGTAATGCCTGACAACATAATCAGATTAGCTCCAAAGCAAATCTAAACTTTCCAATCTGAAACAATTTCCCTCTGCTTTTTGCTCCAGACCATGAGTATTGACGAGCACAGCAACCACTCGCTAGATCACTTCAATGGCACGCCGTGGTTCATCTACGAGTGCACCCTCGACCTCAGCACAAACTACCGGCGCGTTGCCCTCTTCCTCCTCTACCTCGTCATCTTCATTGTGGGCCTGTTTGAGAACGCGCTGGTCGTCTGGGTCAACTGGCGCCGACGCCACTCGGCTAACGGGGTGCTCTTCTGCATCATCAACGTGAGCCTGTCGGACCTGATGGTGATTCTGATCCTGCCCTTCTTCATGCTGGAGGTTGCCTTGGACCATGTGTGGCTGTGGGGTCGCTTCCTCTGCAAGGTCACCAACCTCATCTACGTAGTCAACTTCTACAGCAGCACCTTCTTCTTGGCCTTCATGACCCTGGAGCGCTACCTCTCCCTGGCCAAGCCCTTTTCCCCAGCCTGCTTTCCTGTGGCGGGCCGCCGACGCTGGCTGCTCTGTGGGGGGGTATGGCTCTTCTCCTTGTTCCTGGCCCTGCTGGAAAACGTCCACGTGGACCTTCTGGAGTGGGACGAGCCAGGCTGTTACATGATGCCGGAGTACAGCTTTACCGAGTGGTTTGTCTGTGTGTGTTTTACGTGCCTGCTCTTCCAGTTCCTGGGGCCCACTGCCGTCATCGTCACCTGTAACGTGCTGATCGCCCGCGCGGTTCGAACAGCACCAGATGTGCAGGACCGACGGGACGTGTGGCTGGTGCATGTGTACTCGCTGGTGTTCGTCATGTGCTGGCTGCCCTACCAGCTGGTGACGTTCCTAATGATCATAGACGACTTACAACCTTTTCTCTTCAGCTGCAACATGGTGGAAGTCCTCTACTTCTCATTCAGCGTGGTGCAGTGCCTGTCCCTTTTCCACTGCATCGCCAACCCCATTCTCTATAACTTTCTCAGCAAGAGCTTCCGCAACAACCTGATCAACACTGTGGTGAACTGCATACCCAGAGAGGTCCCTCCAGGGACCGGAGCCCAGGTGGGAGCAGGGGCCCAGCCAAACGCTGCCAACGGCGGGGGGACGGAGTCGGGAAAGCAGCGCAGGCTAAGTGAAGCGAGCACCAGCCACTCAGACGTTGGATCATAAAATAAAAAGTAGCCAACGCAACAATAGAGTAAGCTTGTGTTACATCTACACTAACAACGGCGCAGGACATTTTGCAAGCGATTCACGGCAATAGAAGTAAAGGAAGATTCTCCAGAACTATTACACAGAGATAATCTGAAGCCAATGTTACTTCGATACTTCAGAATAATTATCAGAGGCATCATTGGTATTATTATCTCACTCTGGTTGTAGCTTCTGTCAGTTACTCATTGTACTGTTTGTTATGTAAGAGAAACAGGCTCATCAACACTTTCCTCTCATAATCCACTTCCTGTTTTTAAATTTTAGCACATCACAGTTGTAAACAGAGAAAGACAGGAAATGTTTGAAGATTTCTTTTTCCGTGCAGGAAGTAGTGGCACATCTAGGATCTCACAGAGGAAGGAAAGCTTGTGACAAAGCAGGAATGCATGTTAATAAATTGGCTGTCTGGCCAGTGCAAGATAAGACAGAATCCCTGTATCTATTTAGTTTAAACACTTTGCAAATGTGGGAATGTAATTGGAGTGATTTGTTTTGTTCTTTTATGCCTAATCATTAAATAGATAAACCTTAGCTTACAATATCAAATGTTTATTTATCCATCTCTGAACGCTGCTGTAGACTATATGTTCTGTAACATGCAATAAAACTCCCTCAAACACTATTTGTATCCATTTAAACTGGGAAATGTATGTGAATCACATATTGCCCTAAGGACAATGGGAAAGTAGAGCAATTTCAAACCTATTAGAAAGTGCCCTCTCATTTGGTAGCCTTGTGTAGAAATGCGACTGCACTATGATTTGCTGTAGTTGCATTTGGCTATCTTAGTTTTTGCAGCCAACTGACGTTGATTTCTAAGCATTTACTTCCATTTCAGCCTCCAGAGGGAATATTCCACTTGTAACACTGGTGACCTGATGATAAGAGAGAACAAGGAAAAGGGGTTAGGTTTCAGTCCACAGATGGCACAATACCAGGAAGAGACAGGCGTTTAGAAAAGGGCAAAAGTCACAAGCCTCTGGAGACCCATAATACTTTGCAGAATTCTGAATGGTTTCTGTGGTATAGTAGTGTAAAAGATCAAGTACGTTAATGGGTAAGAAAACAAACAAGAATAAAAAGAGAACATTTTTCCACTGCTATTTATTTGATTCTTTTCAGTAACAGAAACAAGTAGGGTTTTTATTTATTATTTTTTTATTTTCTTTTAAAAGGCCAAAGTTCGTAGTTCTTACTTTAAAAACACTGAAAATGAAATTTACAAAAAAAAAAAGAGCCATAAATAGAATAAATAGTTACATTATCATCAGATATAGATATGAGGTAAGACACAAATATATCACAGATGTGAATTTGTAGTTGGGCACTTCAGTACCATGTTTCTACAGCACAATATTCATACTAAAAGTGCCATGGAAAAGACTGCATGTGGGACATATTAAGTGAACATAGCGTGAAATTAAAAGGCATGGTCAGAGCATTTAAAAAAAATTACAAAATGCTTTCCATTGCAGATACAACTCCAACTGCTTTGCCAGAAACCATGGTTTTTATTTGTTACTATAAACAGTAAAAAAGGAACTGAAATCAAGGAAGACTAA
Organism: Polymixia japonica; assembly: GCA_900302305.1. Lineage (NCBI taxonomy): Eukaryota > Metazoa > Chordata > Actinopteri > Polymixiiformes > Polymixiidae > Polymixia > Polymixia japonica. The sequence continues at coordinate 15,710 of OMKK01090692.1, forward strand.
ATGATATCTATATAACTGATAAGGCCTCATTACCGTTTATCTAACAAACCGTGGCTGATTATATTGTAAACTTAAAGCCTGGTGTGCTGTGGAAAATGTGACACAATATGAAAAGACACATACAAATACCACTCTGTGAAAATATGCGTGACGCTCCTTAGTGACTGCAAATATAACAAAATAATTATATTTCATATTCTACAATGAGGTGCTACTTTCATTACAGAGTAATGATCAATTGCTTACATAAAAACCTATCCTGAAATGCAAGTTAACAAGTTACGGACTTGTTCTGAATCTTTAACCCAGCCAGAGCACTGCATGATAGTCAATAGTCTGCTAGATTCCTTGTCCATTGACGCAAAACATTAGATACACTGCCACCAAGTGGCTTTTCTTCATGCTAGTTCACAGAGACTACAGTATGCCTCATAACAGGTTGACTCCATAAACAGCATCCTACATACAGTATAGAAACCTTAAAGCCCACCTCCAGCCGATTTTACTTCCTGCCTTCCACCTCAATGTTTCTCCAAATGGAAAATGGGGGTGTGGTTGGCAATCAAACGATGTACATTGGCACCAGCGTGTGAATCAGTGATAAACAAAGTCAATTCTCGACTGTTGCCGTTAGGTGTGACAGCTTGGACAGTGATATGTCACTATCCAAGCTGTCAAGTACAAGTACCGCCAAGTAGTGTTTTAGGAGGAGCCTGAAATTTTGAACATTAGGCGCAAAAATCACTTATTTGTCAAAATGGTGAATGGAATCAATTTATGGCAGCGGGGCAATATACAATAACCAGCTCAAAAACCCCCAAAAATACTGGAGGTGGGCTTTAAATAAGTTCATTACATTCTAAAAGTCTAGGTCTATTATGTATACATACGTATATATATTTATATATATGGTCCACAACAACCAGACATCAAGGAGGCATCAGAGAGAAGAAGAGAGACAGAGAAAGACACACGCAGAGAGAGGACGAGAGATCGGGCAGGCACGATCACCGATCAGGTGTCCATTGTGGGCAGGGGTTCTTTAGAGTGGTCGTTGTACATGAAGGTCTGCTCGATGTTGAAGTCGGGGGGCAGGTGGTCTTTGTGGAGCTCCATGTGGGACGACACCAGCTTCAGTGTGGAGAAGTAGAGGCCGCAGATGGTGCAGCGGTACATGAGTGCCCCGGCGTGCGTCTTCAGGTGGCAGATCATGGTGGAGCGGCCCCGGAAGAAGCGCAGGCACACCTTGCACTGGTACGGCTTCTCCCCGGTGTGGATGCGCAGGTGGTAGGTGAACTCCCCTGAGTGGGCGAAGCGTTTACCGCAGTAGCGGCAGCGGTACCATTTCCCCCGTACGCCTGCCGCTGCCACTGCCTTGTCCAGCTCTGAACTCCCATTGGTCAGGACCCCTGGAGGTAAGTTGGGTATCGGCCCTTGCAGCAGCTTATCCGACAGGCTAAAGCCCATTCCCAGGCCAAACCCCAGGTTGCTCACTTTAACCAGGCCGCTGCCGTCCCGCGGAGAGGAAGACGAGCAGGAGGAGGGAGGGAACTCCAGAGGCTGGTCGGCTTTCCGTTTGCCTAACCACCCCTGGCCTCCGCCACTCCCCAGGGACTCGGTGGTGTGCAGGCTGAGGTGGTACTGAAAGGCAGAGGTGGACCGGAACGTCTGTGGGCACAGGAAGCAATGCAACTCGTCTATTCCTCCTCCTCCCGCTGACCCATCCACCCCGCTTCTAAAAGCCCGCAGCGCGGACCGCTCTCTCTCCTTAGCTGCTGCCTCCTCAGCGTGTGTAGCCATATGTCTGTCCAGCAGGGAGCGCTCTAGAAAGCTGTGGGCACAGTGTGGGCAGGTGTAAATGGGCAAGGAGAGGTGGGTGAGGGCGTGCCACAGCAGAGAACAGAGGGAGAGCTGGGGGAGGTGACACACGCCGCAACTCAAGCTCTGGGCACACACATGGCCCAGCAGGTGGTCTCTGACAGTCTGGAAAGAACGCAAGAGACAAGAAAGCAAACATTATAATCTCCAACACACAACGGGTATAGTAATTGGTTAGAGAATAATTCCACATTTTCATTTTTTTGTGTGTTTATATATGTGGTATATTTAGGGTGACCAGATCCCAACAAAACAAATGTGGGACAAAGGGTATGTTTGTGTGGGACAATGTGGGGCATGTTACCAATGCTGAGAGGTAGTCTAAAACTTTGATATAATGTCTATCTCTTTAGACTCTCTTACATACAAATTGCAAGTCGCCCGTTGGGTGTAGAGTAGGCTACAAAGAGGGTGACAGGTTAATCTGCACTTGACCCACGTATACGCAGTTTGATTGACATCAAACACAGCCCCATGATGACAGCCTTCCCTGCTTTCTTCGCAGCCATTGGATAAATGCCAGATGTTAGAAACGCATCTGTCCTGTGGTTTGACTTTTGAAAACTAGAGCCGATCAAAATGCGGGACATCGTCTCAATATGTGGGAGGCGGGACAAGGGATAAAAATGCTGTGCAGTCGCACATAAAGCGTGACACCTGGTCACTCTAGGTATATTTCATGCTTTGGTTATGTGGTGCTAGTCATACAAACAACAGACACCTAAATGTGTTTAATTTTGGACAAAAAAAAACAAACAAACAAAGCGCTGTTGTTGGATTTAGGTGATAGAAGTTCATTTGACCATGAATTTTCTAACTTACTGCAACTGCACCTGTGACGCCCATTCATTTGGTATTAGCCAGAGACAAAATGTTGCTAGTGTTGCATGGCTGTCATCAGGGAATCGTGCGTTCCATTTTCAGACTACTCTCAATACCACACAAACTGTCTGTTTGTGTTTAAGTTAGGGAAGCCTGATCCACACTTATTGCCTCATTGGTAAAAGTTGAACGAGTTCCAACTATATATATATATATATATCCCTGTATATGTATATACTATTCTGAAACTTTAGCATTTTAGGCTGTGCACATAAACATGTAATTTTACCATTTTGTGTCTCCCTTCAAGGCACTACACACCTGGATAACATGGCCAATGTATTAAATAAGACCTAATATTGTAATTCCGTCAGTAATCACTGACACACCCTTGACCAACCTGGAAGTCCTTAGTGAGGGCTTTGGTGCACACCGCACACTGCAGCTCTGAGCCCTGGCCCTGGGAGGCACTGGTGAGCGCCCCCTGTGGTAGTGTATAACTGGAGGCCGCCTGGCGCCGGTGACGCAGCAGTTTGTTTTGGCTGCAGAACTGTAAGTGACACATGTCACAGGAAAACAGCTGCACTCCCATGTGGGACAGGGCGTGGGCGACGCCAGTGGCGTGGTCCGGAACCGAGGCTCCGCACACCCTGCACAGCCCCGTCTCCGTGAGGTGGGTCTCCGCGTGCGATCTGAGAGCAGCGGGGTCGGCCGGGAGGCACACTGCGCAGGCTTTACATGACACCACGCTCCCCGACACCTGGAGGGAAACAAACGGTGCCAAGTCTGTCAAGTGGAAGCCGGTTTTGTTTAATGCTTTGTTTTGATGCTGGGAAACAAAAAATAACTTATTAGAGCTGTCTTCCCACCAATTTTACTTCCTGCTTTCCTTCAATTTGCCTCCAAGCGGAAAACAGTGATGTGGTTGGAAATCGAACGTCACTCAGTAGCGTGGTCAACCAGTGATAAACAAAGTCGATTCTCACTGACACTGTTGCCGTTAGGAGTGACAGCCTGGATAGTAGTCAGTTATTGCCAAGCACCGTTTTAGGGGGAACTGCTGAACATTTGTCAAAAATGTATGGTGGTAACTATGGAATCCATGTATTTAATACAACAGCTCAAAAACGTAAAAACTACCGGAGGGGGGCTTTAAATATACACAACAGTAGGACATGAAGAACACTACTACAGGACTCCTGGACTCATACTGCCAGTCGTGAATGTGAGGCACAGCGAACTAAAAACATTACCTGACTGCTAGCATGTCCTCCCCCTCCGTTCTCCAAGCACACAAGGTCGTCTTCGTCGTCATCCTCCTCCTCCTCCTCCAGGTAGTTTTCGTCGTCACTCAGCTCGATGATCTCCCCTGCCAGGTGTCTCCACTGCTCCTCCTCTGCTCCCTCCATCTCCCCGTTGCCCTGCAGGGGCTCCCTCTCCTCCTCGTTCTCCCCTTCCTCCGCCTCTCCGAAAACGAGCTCGCCATCCTGGGCCACTCCCACCACTCCGCCCTCCACGGCGCCCACCTGCAGGCTGCCTAGGGGGTCCCCCGAGGACGACGTGGGGGCACAGGCCTCCGCTCCAAGCTGAGCGGAGGAGTCGGGGAAGGAGCAGGCGTCGGCCGGCATGGGGGTGCTGCTCTGGGGCAGCGAGTCAGCCGTGCCCCCACTAACTGTCATCTGTCTGCTCCCATCGTCGGCGGCGGCGGCGCAGACCCCCGCCTCTTGTTCCCCCTCCCCCTCCTCGGTCTTCAGCTGGAGCACAGGGCCCGGAGGGAACGCGCGGTCGGTCTGACTGGGGTGGCTGCTGGTCAACAGGCTGTGTCCTCCCAACAGCTGGTCATCTGCTGCCATCTGTCCGTAGCCCAGGTGAGACTGGATGTCTTCCGCCTTGAGCTCCAGAGACAGAGGGGTGGCGTGGGCCTCTCGGCCAGCCCTCGGGGTCCGACCGGGGAGGACAGGGGAGGGGGCGGCAGCAGGAGTCGGTGCGGCAGAGGGGCCGGCCGACGAAGACAGAGAGGAGCAGGAGGCTGCGGACGAACACACAGATGACGCGGACACAGCGACTGCAGTAGTAGCAGCAGCAGCAACAGCAGCGGCAGCAGCAACCATACCGGAGTCCAGAGCCAGGTCTCCCGGGCTGTTTGCTTTACAGTTTGCGGACACAGAAGCCTGCAGGTCGGGGAAGGTGGCGTGACAAGCCCTCACAAGTTCACTAATTCCCAGCCTCTCTGCCAGCTCATACAACACCCCTACGTCTATCAGATCAGTCAAGATCTCCCCCGTGTAGATGAATGTCAGCACCTTCTCGAAGTTGGCGGGGGAAATAAACTCCAGTGAGAAGGCAGCGGTGGAAGAGGTCTGGGCCCGGGCAAAGAGGCCGCGGAAGTACGTCCCGGCACAGGCCAACACGGCGCGGTGGGCTGCAAACGAGCGGTTGCCCACCTGTAGGAATGCATCGCAATACAGGCGGGACTGGCGGCAGCGGTTGAGCTCAGAGAGGAGGCCGGCGGCGTGGCCGGGACCCTGCAGCCGGATCCTCATCCCGGCTGCTGCTGCTGCTCCGGACGCACCAACTACAGCCCAACTGGAGGAATAAACCAGAGGAACTTATTAGAATACATCAGAATAGTTGGCTGCAATGCGCTACTCCCTGGCTATCTGAACTGCACCCTCGGAATATCCATCTTATAAATCTCAGCAGGTTCGTGGAAGTGGAAAACTACTGTGAACAAGATGGTATTCAGAAGTCGTTATGTGCTAGCACCTGGTGTTTTTGTCCTTGGAGAGTTGCATTGATCTCATGTGTTATCTCATGTGAAGCTAACCACAGATGTTGCATTGTTGCTGTGTCTATACTAACTACCAATGAGACCTTATTATGTCACACCACATGTAAACAGAGTACTACTATATAAACCTACTGCACCGACACCTTCTTTGGTTAATGACTGTGTACTGCAATTTATACAATGTCACCCCATACAGCGGTCTGATTAAACTATTATATTTCAACCTTCCAAACTGAGGGAAGACCGAGTTTTCTTCCACAAGGTGGAATCCTGATGCAAATCACAAAATATAATAATGTTATCCTGGTTGTGTGTCTCTTCACTGGCTCCCTTCAAATATACTTATTGATTAGTCCTACTTCTAACAAAACACACTGTGGCCTTGCACCACCATATATCACTTATTTCTACTCACTACTTTACTCACTCCCTATTGGATTAATCGTAATTCCCTGCATTCAATGAAGAATTATTTCTTTCTTTGTTAAAAGCGGCTTAAAAACAAATTCGAACAAATTTTAAGTTAAATTTCATTGGTAACTTATCGGACCAAAACATTAGTGCGAGTCACCGCCTTCACCAGTAACCATCATGCATTCACCAGTCACAACTTTCCAGGGTAAACTGCTGCACTTATAAAGCCGAATCATTTTAGCTCCTATATCACAACAATGAATAGGCAACCGAGTCTGCTGCATATTTGCAAAGCTGAAATTCAAGCAACTTATGTGAAACATTTGAAACAGTCTCTTGAATAGAGCGGTCTACTGATTTAAATGATTATAACCATTACATCGTGAAGCTTTATAGTTTACAAGCAGCATGCAGAAAGTAACACGAAACAACTGTGCAGCACGTCTACAAAGTATGTCTCCAGACAAACGAGGCACAAAGAATAACGCTGATTAGCTTCGCTAGTTAATCCATCCACATTATCATAATGGGAAACTCTATGAACTAGAATAACGGTAGGCTTCTTCGGCCTATTTCGATATTAATATCACCTTCTAGTTGATGGGCATCGTGTTTAAGGTGTTTATATGATTACTGTGACTTACCAACAGAAGGAAGTACTTAGTTGGCAAACACACTTATCTTTTATTCTTTTTTTCAAAGAGATTCCGGCGGCGGTCGCATATTGGTGACGTGTGTCAACAAAGACATTACATTTTGGCGCCCCCGAGTGTCTGGATGTCTCATTGCTTAAAATAAGATACGGTATATAACAAATCAGCAGGACGATACACACAGACAAAGCAAACCACAAATAATACTGCTACTACCACTGATACTAAAAAAAAGTATTTTATTCAGATCACCATTTCTTTTAGCTCATAAAGACTTCACATCACCAAGTGTCAAAGGTGATGATGACACCCCCTTGCTATGTAATCTTATTCACCTTGTTCATTGAAAATTCATGGTAGAGACCAACACAACATTAACATGAATGATTAAAATGTTGCGGCCTCATCTAATATCATAGTCTTATTGTCTTTTGGCTACTCCAGAAGATTCTCAACAATAGCCACATGTTTATATATGTAAAGGCATCAGATTACCATTTTATGCTCCTAGGACACGCTTTGAGAATAAGAAATTATTAAAGACAATGAAAAAACAAACTTGACAATCATATATTTTTAAAACTACCAGTAAGAAACCATTTACAAAATTGACTCTTATTCTTTCTGAAGTTGTATGTTCATTACAGAGTTAAACATTAAGTGTGTAGTAGGTACAGTTACAGTATATTAAAACATCATATTTTCAACCCGTGAGAGTAACACTAACATATTTCATATTTTAAACCATTCAATTTTCTAGTCTAAGTAGAATGTCATAATTATTTCAGTTGGTTCATCACTGAAAAACAATTGACATTGGCCAAATTGACCAATTGGCACACATAATGAACATCATGACATACTGAAGATTTGTACTTTATTTGTTAAGCCAAAGAAAATTAACTGTTTTGGTCCAGTCACAACAAATAAAAAAAAATCCATCATCCTCTCGGTGTAGTAGCCTAATTCTCTCACCACAGTGGCCATACAGTCAGCCGGAACAGACTGCTCTGTTCACTTTCAGTTTGGAAAAGCTTGGACAACTTGGTGTTTATTCATCATCATCATAGCTCGATTATTGCACTTCTTTAGGAGGAAGTGAAACAGTAGCAGTTAGACAGCCTGCTCTAAAATGACTAAAGACAGCTACGATTTCTATTTGAGTTATTTAGAAATGGAGTCAACAACAACACATATTTCAGCAATATATCTACCATCAACAAATTGAATGAATATTGCTTTTCGGTTTGATATGTTGTTAAGTCTTCAGAGACAGAATTTTTTTCTATATAGCATATTATATACCCCTTTTCCACAGTCATTTTTATTACAGCCCTCCCAAAAGTCAATTCTGTCGCTATCCATGGTTTGTAGGGTTTCTCAACTATGTGCATTTCACATGTTGCCCGTATGGAGTAGCATTTTCAGTCCAAGCTACGACACCCGTTTCCTGGAATTGGTTCGACCCAGGCTGGCAGTGCTAGATCGGCGGGACAGAACAGGTGTGGCAGTGGTGGGGGAGGTCTCATTCGGGCAGCCATGTTGAAGCAGGATATCAACACAGCCCTTGCTCCCAGATTTTCTGGCCATCATTAGAGCCGTTCGGCCTTGGTTATCCTTTGCTTTCACATCACTTCCATACTAGAGAGAAAGAGAGATTGAAACAGTTAACCATTGCTATTGTGTATTCCTCAACAATAAAGACGATGACCCTATCATAGCATCAATTCAAAACATAATATAATTTCTTCAACCTAAACATAACTGTAAATGTTGGATTCTCTTTTAAGCTGTTCACATTTATTTTCAATTAATTAATTCTGTACTACCTGAGAAACTCACAATATACAGATAATGGACAATCAAGAGTCAAGGAAGGACTGTGAAAAAATACAGGAGGTTGGACTTGAAAAGAAAAAGGAGGATCCTACCCAGATGAGCAACTGTGTCATGACCACATCTCCCAGCTGACAAGCCGCGTGCAGGGCCGTGCGAGGCAACGAAGGGGTCCCAGCGGGGGGAGCATTGATTTGTTCCTTGGTGCTGTGGGCCAGGAGCAGCAGTAGCCTGGGCAGGTCCCTGTCAGTCACGGCAGAGAGCAGCCACACCGACATGCAGCTGGAGCCGGCGTCCTCTGCGTGTTGAATACCCGGGGATCGCACAAGGGCCGCCACGAACACCCGCTGCTCATACTTGGCACGGATCCATGATTCTCTCTCCTCACTGGTTAAGAGGAAGATCCAGTCATGTACATGCACACGCGCGCGCACACAGACCCGGGCGTGCAAACATCAGCACATCAAAGTATTAGCGACCAAAGCATGCACCTCTCCATGGATAAACTTGTTTTCCAGATGTTTTAAATCAACATGAATGTAAATTCTGTCACATTATGCCACAAATGCATTTTATTAAGCCACATATGCATATTTGATTTACACTGAAAAAACACATCTGAGAAGAAGTGAGAAGAAGCAGGAACTGAACATATGGGGTCATTAGCAAGTACTCACCGTGTGGCACTTGGCGTGGGTTTGGTTCTTCCCTGGGTGCAGCTCTCCCAGATGCTGTTGGCCATGTGGTTGCCAATAGCAGCCAGGACTTGTGTGAGCTCGCCTGGCCAGTCGTCCAGGTCCAGGGAGCGGACGCGAGAAAGGTGGGTGCCCAGGTTCCGGTGGATCCCTGAGCACTCGATGCAGATGAGTGCACCCAGGTTAAGACTGGCCCAGGTGGGATCTGGAGAGGGACAGGGAGAGAAAAGTCTGTTTACTAGAAGGATAGCCAAACTCAAGTTACAGAGATGATTAAAGGAGCTATCAGTAAGATGGGTGAGGTTGGTGAGGTGAACTAAACTAAACAAACCAAAACAAGAAGCACAGTGTTCTGGCTTGTGCAGGCTGATGGGAGGATCAGTTTGACAGGAGGTCAAAGCAAAACAAATACCAGGAAGTAGGCGCAATCAAAACAGAGAGAGAGGTGGGGGGGTGCTTTCAGACGAACACTATGATACTATATCTTATGATATAATGTGGTAATTCGACTTTTTATTTGATTTTACGGACATCACCTTTAAGTAGATCTAAACTTTTTAGCAGCATTTGTTCCATTTGACTCCACTGCTGGAAGGAGAAGGTATTGCCTGTAGAATAAGGCCTGAGCTAGAGGGGGAGGAGAGGGATTATAAGTCTAAAAGACTCACTCTGTGCTTCACAGTCAACGCACAGACTGTTGCCCTTGGCATTACGGATGGCTTGTAAGGCCACTGCCTCACTGTGGCTGCTCCGCCGTCCCTACAGGAGTCACACACACACACACAGGGGGGCACACGTGCAAACACACACATTTGAATCACTTATCTTTGTTCACACAGGATGCAAAACAAGCATGCATGGCATTTCTAAAAGGCAAGTGGCACCATCAAAGATTCACTAGCTGCACAGTGAATAAAAATAGTATTTAAGCCTAAAAACAATCAATGCTTTCTCCATATACGGTGACTGGCAATGATTAAAAACAATCATACACACCAACCCACACACACACACACACACACACACACAAACACACACACACACACACACGCACGCGCGCGCGCACACACACACACACACACACAGACACAGACAAACAGACAAGAACAAATAAAAATCACACATTTCTATCCATATAACTCCGTTGGATCAACTCTGTGATGTGATATGTTGTGACATAGTTTACCTTGTTTCTGCCACTCTCACAGGACTGCAGGCTGGCCAGGATCTGGCTTCCTATGGCCGCCACCCAGGAGTCCCTCTCCTCCAGACTCTGGGCCTCAAAGTGCCACGACTGCCCAGTGAACGACACAACGATGAAGTCTGCATTCTCCTCCTCTGCGAGGTGACAAGGCGTACGGTACAAACACAAATTACATTTTTGCACGTGTAAATGGACGACTGCATTAATGAGGATTATCACAAAAAGCGAAAGAACACAAAAGAGCAATTAGATGGAAGATGGAAGAACAGAAATCTTGTGTTGTTTTATGAAAACAAGCAAATGGACGACACAAATTTGTGGCAGAACTATGTCAGGCACACAGAAACGGTAACAGATGAAAAAAGATGCTGTATGTAAAACAGAGACACAAGCTGATTCATCTTCATCACCCCAGCACATGTTACCTGTCTTATTAATGTTTCTCAAGCTACCAAAGCTCTTTAATTTCCACATTTTGCGCTTGGCTGCAGAGCAAGAGATAAGCACAGGACAAAGGAGAAAGACAAAGACAGAAAGACAAAGTATTGAGAATAAGCCGTAAAGAACATTTTCAGAAGACAAATATCTTCATCAAACAAACTCTCTGCAGGCGAAAGAGACAGGTAGCGGCAGAAGAAAAACTGCTAGCATACTAAATGGTTAGAAATGCATATCTCTTGATAGGTTATCATTTACAAAGACGCAGTAAAAAGGATCGACTGCAAGTGTCCAGAAAAGGGCCTTTTTTTGTTGTTGTTGAGGTTTTCTGTTTTTTCGTGTACTGTAATATCTATGTATAGTATCGGACAGCTTCCCTTATATCTGTCTTCGCTACTCATCCATGCTAACAACAGCTACTGTACACGCTCACAGTCTTACATTAGGCTATGTATCCCATGTGTGAGGACTGAGCAAGGAAAGACTGCTTTCTCTTTCTATGCCCCGGACAAATGGAATAGACTCCAGGACTCCATAAAACTTGAGCAATTAATTCCTCTGAACCAGTTTAAGGCTCTCCTTCAGGATACCCTACGTGAGGTCTGCATATGTTTCAGCTAACTGTTTATTAATTGTCATTAACTGTGCTATTGCTCTTATTTTGTTTGTCTGTATTTTGTTTGTCTGTAATTTCCTGCTTATGTTCCTTGTAACAGGGCACTCTTGAAAATGAGAGCTTGCTCTCAAGAGGCTCCCCTGTATAAAGAAAGGCAAAATAAAATAAAAATAAATAAATAAAATGTATTTTAAAAAAATCATTATTATTATATTATATATAGCAGTAGCAGTAGTAATAGTTATAGTTATAGTAGCACTTAAGCATTGTACAATGTTCAGTGTCACAATATTTCCTGCTTGGTGGTTCAGTTTGAAGTCACCTTCAGCTTGCCCAACAGCTGAGTCTCCTTTCTGATTCATGCTCTTCTTCCTTCTGTTCTTCTTCCTGTCACTCATGGGAGATGATTGGCTGGGGTCTTTACCAGCAAAGGGATTGGCTGCTCCTTCAAGGGCATCTGACATATAGGTGTAAAACAATTAATCACATTGGCCACCATTTTGTACAGTATTCCTTGAGCTCGCATCTGAGCATTTTCTAAATTGTAGTGCGACTGTAATATTTTAAATATTCTGTTCCATATTCTGATGTACAGACATCCTGTACTGTAATGATGCAGACATAATGTACTATAAGAATAAACCTCAGATAACAACAGTGATAACAAAATAAAAATAAAAAATAAAATAAAATAGAAAAAGTGAGTGAGTGTGAGTACATACCAACACTTTGTGCCTTGGTAGACAAAGAGGATGGACAGCGCTGAAGTCCTCTGTCCCCTCCTTGAGGGGACTGAACACCAGCCCTATCATCAGCAACATTCAGGTTGGGTGGATACAACTGAGCACCTAAAGAGAGAGAGACATAGATGGGAGGATGGGGGATGGATGGAGGATTTTTGAACAGCGCATATGGTGCAACAAACAATCACTGTGTAACTTTAAATTAGATTGACCGTTTGTTGTTTACGATATGATACTCTACCATACCACACCACATCACACTATACTATACCACATCACTTCACACCATATCATACCATACTATACCATAACATACCATACCATACCATACTATACCATAACATACCATAACATACTATACCATACCATACCATACCATACCATACTATACCATAACATACCATACCATACCCTAACATACTATACCATACCATACCATACCATGCCATACCATACCATAACATACCATACCACATCATACCATAACATACCATACCACATCATACCATAACATACCATACCATACCATAACATACCATACCATACCATACCATACCATACTATACCATACCATACCATACCATGCCATACTATACCATAACATACCATACCATACCATACTATACCATAACATACCATACCATACCATGCCATACCATACTATACCATACCATACCATACCATGCCATACCATACTATACCATAACATACTATACCATAACATACCATACCATACATGACATACTATACTATACCATAACATACCATACCATATTATACCATACCACAACACACCATACTATACCACATCACATCACACCATACTATATCATAACATCATACCATACCATACTATACCATATC
>OMKK01090696.1:0-10175 GCA_900302305.1 Polymixia japonica
ATGACATAAGCCCCCAGGGATGTCTTCAGCCAGACATGGTGAGGCAAGTTTCTTTCAGACACCATCCATCAGGAAGGATGTTTACGTCCAGAAAGTGAAAAATAAAACTCTATCCTAGGATGGCAGGCAAAGGTCCAGGGGTCTATTGGCTGCCTGAGACAGAGAGCCTTTATTATTTCAGCGTCAGTACCATGTTTATCTTGCTTGACCCCTCTCTTACCCTCTTACCCCTGTCTACCCCGGTAGAAAATACCCTCTGACAAACAGCCTTTCTCTAGGTGCCCTTTTTCCCACATTACTCCTGCAGTTTGTCCCTGACACAGGACTAACAGCTTTTCATTCACTGGGGGGAAACAATAAACCAGACGGTCTCTCTTCATTTCAATCAAATCCACAGCTCCTAGAATAGCATGGCCCTAACCCATGACTTCCCACAGACACACCATATATCAGTCTCTTGTTTGAGTCCACTTAGTAATTGCATTTCTGAGCATGCTGCTTAGACTGAGCGATAAGTGACCTATCCCAATGAACACCAAAAGAGCACTTTGAAGATAAACAGAACTTTGCCCACATAGTGCACGTACACCCCAGCCAAAATAGCCCTAATGGCAGAATAATCATTTCCCGCTGTGGTAAAGAGAAGCCATGCAATTTTCACTTCACCACCAATGACCTGCAACCATGGACTTAGAAAAGGCATCTTGGAATACGTACCCAATAAGTGAAGATGGCAAGTGCCATCTTAATTGGCAAATGACAAGGGAAGACCTCAAGTTTCTAAAGATTATTAACGGTCGAAAGCCACGGGGTAAGTAGCCCTCCATGATGTTCTCCCGTGTTTGGGGAAAAGGAGAGAGCTGCTGGTTAAAATTAGCTGCCAACTCTTCAAATAGAATTGGAACGTCTCCATTTAAAGGTGCATTAGACCACATTTGCAGGCAAGCAGCTCTTTCATGTCTGGCTTGAGGCCTGTCAACATTATGATGCCACAAACACTTTCTCTGACCTCCCTTGGGTTCTGTGAGTGGTAAAACACTCACACACACCTTCGAATGAAGGCAACGTTCTCAAGTCTTTTTTACCTTTTCAGTTGACCTCTAACTTTGCCAGTGTAATCCTAGCTGTTACTCGCAAAAGCTGTAACTTCAGGGTTACATGAAGCGATGGTGTAAGACTTGCAAAAAAACTTTTAGGGGTTTGCCAGCGGTTTGTTGATGACAATGTGTTTTAGTTATTTTGGGGGTGCAGTCAACTGAGCTCAAGCATTAAAATCACCCTTGCACTCTGCAGCTGACAGTGTTGTTGGTCAGGTAATCAAGAACAACGGCGAGAGCAAAAGGGCCAATGTGTTGCAGCATACCAAGACTAGTGAAGAAGGAAATAAGGCCATATGTGCCAACTCCGAGTCTTCTTGAGATCCAAGACACACTTGAGCAGCTTCCTCTCTGGACCACCTGGAAGAGAATTCTTTTCATTCCATTGATGGAACATTTATCAGAACCGAATTTAAGACGTCTTTGTCTGAAAGGTCAAGAGAGGTCAAAGAAGTAGCAAACAATTCATTTTGCTCAATTTTTTTCTCAACAGCTGGTAGGGAAATTCATTGACCTATGAACAACCTGTGTTAAGGACCTCACTTTGTCCCACTGGAGGGCTCATTATAAAAAAAACGATTAGGAATGCCAAGGCCAAGTATGCGTGCCATAGGGGGAAAACAAGACAAGTAAAAAAGAAATGGCAAATGATTCAGTTGAAGCATTTAGTCACAAAAGTAGTTTTTCAGTTATTTTTCAGTTAGTGTGGCATCCAGGCTAAAAAGAAACTGACTCTAAAAAGCCTGCTGGTCCCAGCTGATCAAAGTTCACTTGTTTTCTTAAAGAGCAAACATCACTTATCAGACTGAAACTCTACTCATGCCACAGTTTACGTTTCAGCCCGATTGGTGATGACTTGAGTTGAAGAGAGAGTTATGAGGTAGAATGTGGGTCATTCTCCAATACTTTATCTTAAATTTGCATGCAAGGTCTATATGCAATGCAAAATCAAAAGCACAGTACAAGAGATAATACCACACAATACTAGAGGTGAGATGGTCATAAGAAATAAGAATGCACCGCGGTGTCTTTAAAGTACAGGACCCAAGGATTCACTGTGGCTAAATGACAATATTATGGAAATTACAATTGGGATGCAAGCATCCAGCATTTTTAAACTCCCATTCACTACAGAGTTTTTCCTCTAATTGGTTCATCTGACACTGACCAATGATTAATTCGTAAATTAAAGTTGTTGTTTTTTAGAAAACAACTTACAACACGCGCCTGATAGAGCTCAGTAAAGTCAGAAAACTTACACTTACATACTTTTCACTGGTGTTTCTCAACAGCCTACATTATTGACAGCTTTCATAGGTGCACATATAATAACTACCGGGACAAAATCCTAAAACATGTATCCAAATATTAAAAATGATCTTAGTACTCAAAAAGGAGAAAACTCACCGAACACTGAACCCCGTTTCCCACCAAACTTGTTTAGTAGAATAGCTTCACTTGATAGATTATTTTGGAAAATCTCGAGGTTACTCCATTCGTTACTTCATTTCACATGATAAAGCTCCTCGGACATGCATGTCCCAATGCATACAATCAGCTCATAGCGCAGTCCACAAGCAAACGCTGATGCGTTCTGGTTTGCTGAGAAGTGATGAACAAAGACCGCCTACTTTTGGAGAACGCAGTCCGCCGCTCTGCAAGTCCCACGTCCAGATTTGAGCTCTTCGCTGTACCTGACGTGCATAACTTGCACATTTGTTTTAATCGATGCTGCTGGTTATTCGGTGAGAATAAATATTGGCATTAGTATGAAAATATTACATTAATTTCGTTTTTTTTTTCTCATGGGACCCTACTGCCTATAACAAAGTGACAGGCTTGTGAACCAAGATAACAAATTGTCATCTTGCCAATTACATTTATGAGGGTCGGGTCAGTGAAAAGGGTGGCTCACAAAGAGTTTGAGTGAATCAATTGGGTGGGTGCTAATTTATGTGTGGCTGATTGAATAGAAAAGGACGCCTTTGCTGTGCGCTGTCCTCCCGTCCTTTTTCTTTTGAGATTATTTAAGATGATCTGGAGATCCTCAGAGACTGTGAAGAGAGCATGATCGGCTTTCTTAATGGAATTATCCAAGTGAAGACAGTGCTCCTAATGCCATGTTTCGAGGTGTGACTATCTCACTCACACCAGTACAATATGTAATTTGATGCCTGACAGGTTGTAACATTCTTACATTAGTGTACAACAAAGAAGTGAAGTGTACTTCACTAGGCCTGAGGTGAACATCAATAAAGCAAGGTTTCCATCTGCTGGCAATCAATGGGAATGCCACCGTGGTCTGCTATTAAATGCTCATCTACTTCCTTTCTGGAACTTACTCATTTCCGTACGCATTCATTTTAGAGTAAAGTTAATTGGTCAATATCTCAAAGGATCAAGTGATTATATACTTAAATTAATTAATTAGGACAGAAAGGTTAAGACAGCCAATACATGCAGCGGTGAGTTTGGTTTTCATGAGAACAAACATTTTATCACAGTAGGCGTTGGATTTTTCAAATGGTAGATATCTCACGGAGGGAACAATATATTGCAATACTACTGTTAAAAGCTACACAAAGACCGAAGAGGTGGGGTCACCATCTAGGTTCTATGTTGGATTTAGCCTATTATTATACAACAGAAGAGAGCGGAGGATGAGCAAAGCACAAGTCAAATGTGATACCAGGTTGAAAGTTCCAACAAGTTATCAACTTTTTGAAAAAAGAAGATACTTTAAGTTAAAATGTTTATTTCACACAGACCTCATTGTACAGCTAAGAGATACAAAACTGTCCTACGTACAAAGGTTCTATGAGTAAAAGCTTGAAACACTGAAAGATTATTTTTTCCACAGTAAGGTAAAAGAAAGTTAGTATTTACCTATCATGTCTGTTTCTCAAACACATTTCACTAAAAAATAAACTTCAAGGTAAAATCACTTCCACAATATGTACAATATAAAATATCATAAAAACAAAAGTGACAGTGAAAAAAATGGAGTGGCAAGTTAAAGGGAAATATCATTCAGTGCAAGTATTCACATGCTATTCCCTCGAACCAAAGAGCAGTCTTTTGGTGAACAAGACCAGTCCTTAAACCAGAAACCAAAGAAAAAAACCACATCAAGATTTAAAAGCCAGTGCAGCTCCGTTGAAAATAATTTAGAGATGGACTTTGAGGTCAAATATATATCTATCTTTATCTTTAATGTCCAAATAAGCTCAACTTAATAGTGGTGTGATAGTAACAGAAAATGCACTCATCGTCAGAAAATGACCCAGGCTGCTGTCGCAGTCAACATTTCCATTTCCCTCCAAAATTATTCTCAATAGAGCTGTACACTGGTATGAACTGTAGATCGTCTGCAGGCAGCTATAGCAGGAATAAGGAAGAAATAGGTTCAATAAGCCAGCGAATAAGATGTGAATGCTGATATGGAGTGGTATGCCACTTTAACATGAATTAATTTAATTTCAGACATCCCTTTAACCCTGAGTACATAACTGCTGACCGACAACTAATTCTAGCAGGCCACTTTAACAAAACAAGTCACATTTCACTGTCTTTTGAGGATTTTTAGTATCACACAAGCTCTGGCTTGTTGAATGCATCAAACAGATGTGTATGTAAGCGAAATAAGCAGACCATCTTAGCCCTCCAACCAACTCTCTTATGTTCAAATATAAGGAATGAACATAGTTTTATTCACACTCGCACTCAATTAATCCCAGTTCATTTAGTATACCGCCCAACTCTGTCAGCCTGCGGCGTTAGCCATCAGGGCCAGGGGTCAAGGGCCAGAGTTGAGGGGTCAGATGGGCTTTGTGGTAGTGTTGTAGACCAGACGCTCTGTGTCCTCTGTGGTAGTGACCTGGGAGCCATTGAGGGCCACACGCTGGTGTTGTGGCTGCTGCTTCTTCCCCTTTAGAAAGCAGTAGCCCAAGACGCCTAGCAAGATGAGGATAGCTACACCCAGGACAACAGCTACTGCCATGACACCTGAACAAGGATGGGTAGAGTTAGCAACAAATAATAAAAAGCATCTAAGTCTAATTAATTTGCCATTAAGTATATTTACATGTACCAGAAATTTAACCTGGTGATTTGGTCAATTAAATAAACTACATGGAAGGCTTCAAAGTCTAGACAGTCAATAAAGATAATTATATCAAACAGCTGCATTCAGCGCCTCAATAAATTGGGTAGAATGGGTTGGGAGAAAGGAGGGCTTCAGCCATACTAGTTCCTGTGAACAGCAATGACTCACAAGAAGTAAAATTTGATGGAGCATTAAGGTATCTCTTTCAACAATTCATCCTAACGAGACAACAGGCTCAAGTTTCACTTTCATGTGGTAAAAAAAGATAAAATAAAATAAAGAATTATTTACTGATATTGCCTTCAGACACACTGCGTTCAAACTCCTCCTTTCTTGCAAATACGTCCTTTTCTAAATGACAAAAAACAGAGATGAGATAGATTTAGCATATTCGTGTGGTACATTAAACATACAGTGCATTAAAGACCCCATGGAGCTCAGTTCATGACGTGTGCCTCTGATTAAATAGGAAATAGGGCTAGTCAGTGTTGAACAGTGACAGTGTGCAAACGCTCAACTTCACACACAACTGATCATAGTATTTCAGGAGGGAGCAATAAAACTAAAGGAAGCATTAGCAGAAGCAATATGATTGCAGTCAAACAGATATTATCATCAAACCTGCTTTGACTGAGTAGAATTAGAATGCCAATATTTGAAACTGTGCACATGTTCATTTGTGATAAATACGAATTTACAGCACTTTGCACCCCAAGCTCCTGTAAACCAAACGCTATACCCTTAGAATGCAGGTTGAGTAAGCTATCCCACCCTCAGAGAGGTTTTACAAGAAAAATGGACTCAGTGTATTTTTTGTCTGTTTTAAATGCAAACGTCAGGCATAATTAATGTTAGTTCTTTAGCCTACATCTGTTCCATGGTGTAACGTATGGTTAGGAACATAATTTATTTCCCTCCAGCAAAACAGACTGTTCTATCCATTTGGGTCTGTAAGACTCTGTAGCAGCTGGAAATGTGCCAACCGAGAATGACTACCTACCTGTTACGCCTCTGCAGGTTTTCATACAGGACTCCTTAGTATCAAACCTGTTCTCATTCCCTTGGCAGCCACCGTAATTGAAGCGGAAGCAGTTCTGATGGACAGGGTTGTAGTACCACTTGGTGAGACTGTCCCTGCAGTAGCCTGTGTGGGGAGGTTCTGTGCAGCGCTCTGTGCATCAGAGAAACAGAGCAAATAGGGGGGATGTGTTGAGTAGAGTTTGAATGGACGGCAAGAACCTGCTTCACCATTATCTTACAATTTAACTGGCAGAAACCATCACAACCAAAAGCAAAAAAAATTACTTCAAAGATTTAGAAGCCACGTGTTTTAAAAGGGGAAAGCCAACCCATTTTAAAATGTTTTCTTTTTAATTTGATATCACTCTCAGGTACCATAGTTATCATCCACCAAGAAATGAGCATTACTAAAAGTCACTAACTAGAACAGAGCTTGTTTTAGGGCATATTCTACTGTGATTGAATTGTTAAGGACTGAGTGTGGGTGGAACAGCTACAGGTTTTATTAGGGTCACAATAATATGTTCGCAAATGTTTATAGCTATAGCTAGCAGGGCTTGCTTGTACAGTTTGATGACTTCTAGTAGTAGAGGTGGTGTGAGGCAGTACAGCTCCATCCATCAGGTTATAGCACTCTGCAAACCTAACATTCCCAAAATCCAAAATCCCAAATGGTCACTGCAGACCCGCATTCAAACAGGGTCGATTTCATCAGCCTTCTGCCTGCTGGCCCTCAATGTCTTGGGGAAACGCATGCATGCAAGGTTGAATCAGTGGATATACTCTTGTTTGATAAGATTAGTGGAGGATAACAGGTGTAGCTGAAGAGTGTCAATCAAATGGTCGTGTTCTGATAGTATTGCTCCCACTATTACATATGAAAGAAGCTTTTAATCATGCCCCTGTAAAACTGCTTGTTGTGATAAGGAAAAATCAAATGATAGGCTTTTCTCATTGTAGAGAACAGATTCTTGCAGTGTTGTGATGTTTTTGGGTTTTTTTTACACCCCATGGTGATGAAAAACAAAACAAACAAAAAAACAAAGAATGAGAAACTGCATATTTTAGTTGGCTTTCCTTTAAGAGTAGTAATATATCAAATCACCTTTCTGTTCATCGACAGGTATTTGCAGTAGAATCCGAAAATTGTCGTTCACTAGGACAGAAACAGGAACATAATTATAGTTAGCAAGTCTTCCAAGGAAACATTTGCTCGGTGTCATATCATTTACAATGTGGTGAACAAGTATGGAAATAAAGCCGAGTTTGCATAGCCCTCACTCACAGGTCTTGCAGTTCGCCTCATCTGAGCCATCACTGCATTGGTTTATTTTGTCACACTCCAGGACTCGGTCCAAACAGCAGCCGTTGGCACAGGTGAACTGTTGTTCAGTGCATGGAGCCCCACATATTTCTTCTGGGAGGAGGGAAACGGGGAAGAGAATTGTTACTTTTATCACTAAAGACACTCACCTGAGGGATTACATAGGCAACACCAGAGCAATAGGTTTTGTTATCCTACAGGGTTCCATGGAGAGAAAACAAGCCGTTATTATGGATTTGGGAAAGGCGGTATACCTGCAAAATGTTAGCCAAGATAATAGCTCACTTGTTTCTGGCTCATTTTATACATACACGTTCGCAAATTGCATGAAACATGCACATGATGTCACTTTTGTGGAGCACATATGCATGACATGGATGTCTGTTTCATGTCCACCTTCCTCAGTAAGTAAAACCATACAGGAATGAGTGGAGAATAGGCTACAGTCCCTGGCACAGGATGAGGATGTTCCTGCCACCTAACAGAGCTATATTAAACAAACAAATCCGCTGGTTGTTCTTTGACTTTTTCCCCTTATATTTAAAATAAAATTAATGTGAATGCACTGCCAAGAAACAGAGGGCAATGTTCAATGCTGAAGTGATGCATAGAGCAACTGTGTCAGTGGGTCACAGTTATAATTTGACTGCCAAACTTGTTTTCCTCACCCAGAACTACAAGTTCAAGCACACCGTTTGTATGCTGACACCTTCTGCCAGATCAACCTACCTTTTGGTGCAGGTATCGGGCCAAAACCTCTGCCAGTTTTTTCATTTTTCTCTGAAAGAGGCAGATTAAAAAAAAAACAACTTAGCACTTCTCTCTCAAACAAGCACTTATCTATTAAAGATGAATATTCTAGGAAAATGGCAATATATGTTACATCTATTCGCGTTGACCCTTGCATTCCTCCTTACTATCGGTTACTGTAAAGTAGGCAATCTAGGAATTTAAGCTTATTGTACTGTTGCACTCAAACATTGCCTGGATAGGAGCATTAGCTTACTGCCTCAAATGTAAAATGCAAAATGTAAAGCAGCCAACTCCACTAAATCCTGACCCATTATGGTGAGGGCTTAAATTTTCATAAAATAAACCATTCAGTAAATGCTGTGATTCCAACAGATTAGGCCTTTTCAGAGAAAACAAGATATCTGTGTAGCTTAAAAACTACTCAAACCACATAGCAAATTCAGTTCAAGGTTTAAGGCCAGAAGAAGCCAGGGAGGAAGGTGAACTACCTGAGCCATAACAGGCATTGGTACACTCCTGGAAGGACAGGTAGTTGTTGAGGTTCTCTCTGCAACCCCCGAAGCTGAACTGCTCACACTTCTCTGAGGCAGCGTTGTAATGCCAGCGAGGAAAAGAGCCGCGACATGGGCCAGTCTTCATTGGAGCCATACAGTGGTCTGATGTGATGGAGAATATGATTTGATTAAAAGAGCCACTACTGTAAAACAAAGCCAATGTATTTTACACATAATCTCACAGATATTGCAACATCGTAGCAGTTCCCTTTCCCCCCCCCCCAGAGTGCTACAAGAGATGATATCTCCTGCAAATACAGCTTAGTGAAATTACGTAAATACAACAAAACATGTTGTCACAGAGGGACACTATTGGTAACGTTTTCTCGGAACGTTGTTACTTAATAGAGTGAATTCTGTTACACACATAAACATGCTACATACATAAACTATACACTAGAGCAAACATATTTCTTGGAGAATTAAATACACTGAAGGCTGACAGGCAATATACCTCTTAAACCGATTCTAGTTCACCTAGGTCTGGGTAATACAGTATATTGAGTTTTCCAATATATTGCAATATATTTCAGTGATGATATGAACACGTGAATATCGAGATAGAGATAATTTAGCCTATGTGCTTTTTTTAATACAATTTACAAATCCACACTAAACATCCTCTCCCTTTCTCTGCTTTGCTCCAGTTCCCTGCATGTCACGACTCCACCCGCTTGTAGCTCAAATGTTGTTCCAAAAATTTACGCAAGACATTATATGGCTAGGTAGTACAAACAAACAAAAAATATATCATCTTGTATCACTTTTTTTTTTGGTGTTTATTCTTTAATAAATGAACTGCTTTGACTGACCATAAATAGGTCTATCTACTGTAATATTTGATAGCAGGTCATGTGATGGGGTGGTCTTTTTTTAGTTTTTTCTAACCCCCATTTTGTGTGTCTAGCGTGCAAAGACAGACATCTAGGTACACTGAAAGCTCACATATATAGACGAATTTAAACTTAAAAGGAAGTGGTAATTGAGCTATTTAAAAAATATGTTGTTACTTGTCTGTGTTCAATGACACATACACTCAAAACTCACCACTATGTACAGATAGAGTTAATGTGAGTCATTACATTATAATGAAGTGCCACAATTGCAACCTTAAAGCAAAACAGATGATTATTAAAGTTATAAGGATCCATACGCTGAAGTGCCACTAATAAGTTATAATGTTAGCATTTTTGCTTACAAGATCCATCAAAAGGCAGAGTATTAGCTAGTAATGTCTGCTCTCACTGCACTTTTACTGAATGGGAAGGATTCCTGTAAATCACATATCTTTAATTGTCATTCATTTGGGGGGGGGGGGCCCA
>OMKK01090698.1:1405-18853 GCA_900302305.1 Polymixia japonica
GTGTGAATGAACATACCTCCATTAATAATCTACTCTATACTTTTTGCTCTCTCTTGCTGTCTCTCTCTCCCTCTTTCTCTCTCTCTTTCTGTCTCTCCCTCTCTCTCTCTCTCTGCCTCTCTCTGTCTCTCTCTCTCTCTCTCTGTGTGTCTCTCGCGCTCTCTCTCTCTCTCTCCCTGTCCTTCTCTCTCTCTCTCCAGTTGTGTTAGTGGTGGTCTTTGGGATCTGCTGGGCCCCATTTCACACTGACCGCCTTATGTGGAGCTTCATCACCAACTGGACCGACGACCACCTGGAAACCTTCCAGTACGTCCACGTCATCTCCGGGGTCTTCTTCTACCTCAGCTCCGCCGTCAACCCCATCCTGTACAACCTCATGTCTACCCGCTTCAGGGAGATGTTCAAGGAGGTGATGTGCCATCGGCCACGGCGCCCGGCCCCCAGGAAGCACTCGCTCAGTGTCACAAGGGTGACGCTCCGAAGCACCGTCAGCGACGCTCCACCCAGCAGCAGTAACGCTGTCGTGGAGGTGGAAGTGGAAGAAAAGGAAGATGAGACTAGTTTTGCCTGTTTAAAACCCTGATGAGAGTATGGGAGTATGACTCTGAAACTGTTGACTGTAAGGTCACAGGTCCCAAACCAGCAACAGCCAATGAAACTATCCTTCAGCTAAACGCCAGAATAAACAAAACCAAAATTGGACTGGAATCATTGACCTGCCACACACCGTTCCGAAGCCCTAGCTAGCAAGCAGACTGCCTGGTAACCGTTGCTATGCTACCGTAAAAGCTAACCCTTGAAATGTTGACTTCAACTTTAAATACGTGTGTTGTATAGGACTAAGATGGTGATGCTTATGACGGCCCCTGGTTTAGGGTGACCAGATTTTCAACATCGCCTATACACGCACACACAAGCTTGTGTACATTGGTACATTGAAACACCGGATTTTTAACCATCCCAAAATGGGGCAGGTTAGAGTATTCTTAATTTCACACACCCTAGCAAAACATCCCAAAAAATAAAAAATCCAGCGTAGAATGTAGATTTACAATGACTAGCTTACTTGCATTACTTGCATTACCGGGTACAAGGCGAAGAACTGGGTATGTTTGTTGGAGCTCTTTATTGAAGGTTTTATCATGGCTAGCACTCGGAGAGAGAGTGACAGCTAACTAGTATGGAAAATGTTATGACAACGACGCAGCTCACCACGCGGTTGCTACGATCGATTGATTGACACTCCTACAGACAAATCAGTATTTAGTTCCCACTTGTGGTTGCTGTTGTTTGTTTTCTGATTGGATTTTAGGTTAGCTAATATTTTTATTTTTTATTTTGCCTTTCTTTATACAGGGGAGCCTCTTGAGAGCAAGCCTGTTACAAGGAACATATACAGGAAATTACAGACAAACAAAATACAGACAAACAAAATAAGAGCAATAGCACAGTTAATAACAATTGATAAACAGTTAGCTGAAACATGTGCAGACCTCGCGTAGGGTGTCCTGAAGGAGAGCCTTAAACTGGTTCAGAGGAAGTAATTGCTCAAGTTTTATGGAGTCCTGGAGTCTATTCCATTTGTCCGGGGCATAGAAAGAGAAAGCAGTCTTTCCTTGTTCAGTCCTCACACAAGGGATACATAGCCTAATGTGAGACTGTACAGTAGCTGTTGTTAGCATGGATGAGTAGCGAAGACAGATATAAGGGAAGCTGTCCGAGCAGGGCTTTATAAATAAACAAAAAGCAGTGCTCTTCTCTTCTGGCTGCAAGAGAAGGTCAGCTCACCTTTTTGTATAAGACACAATGGTGCGTAAGAAATTTGTCACCAGTTATGAAGCGCAGAGCGCTGTGGTACACAGTGTCAAGTGATTTCAAGACAGTTGATGAAGCATGCATGTATACAATATCGCCGTAATCAAAAACAGACAATATTAGAGATTGAACCAATGATCTTCTAGAGGAGACGGAGAAACAGGATTTATTTCTATAGAGGAAACCAATTTTTCTCCTAAGCTTCATTACAAGATGCTCTATGTGCCCAGTGAAAGATAGTCTGGGGTCTAACCAGATACCAAGATACTTAAAGGCATTTACAATTTCGATTGGCTCGCCTTGTAGAGTTACAATACTTAGGGTGTCGTCAACTAACGGAGATCTAGAGAACAGCATCCACTTTGTTTTTTTTAAAACTTAGGACCAGTTTGAGGTCATACAAAGAACTTTGGAGAGAGTTGAAAGCGGATTGCAGACTTGCGGTTGCTTGAGCGGGGCTGTCCCCGATACAATATAAAATCGTATCGTCTGCATAATAATGGACGTTACAATCTTCAGTAGGGAAGAAGATATTATTTATATATAGCGTAAACAACGTTGGACCGGAAATAGATCCTTGGGGGACCCCCTTGCTAACAGACAGGGAGCTGGATCTGGTGTTGTCGACGACTACAGAATGTTTTCTCCCAGAGAGGAAATTAGAAAACCATCTAACTGAGTGTTTGTCAAAGCCGATGGAGGGCAGTTTGCTTAAGAGGATATTGTGGTCTACCGTATCGAATGCTTTTGAAAGGTCAACAAAGAGGGCCGCACAGTGCTGATGGGTATCGAGACAATTTACAATGTTATTCACAACGAGAGAGGAAGCCGTTACCGTGCTGTGTGACGATCTAAAACCTGATTGGTGTGATTGAAGAACATTGTACGTGTCCATGAATGTCCGAAGCTGCTCGTTTACGAGAGCTTCAAGAACCTTTGCGGGACAGCATAATCTGGAGATTGGACGGTAATTGTCCAATATGAATGGGACAGAACTCTGTAGAGCTCTGAACAACATAAAACAGTCAATAGAAATTTTCAATTGCCATCCAAACTGGGGCGTTCGGGGGACATTTGTTGGGTATTTTCCATATTTGTCAGGACAGGGGACACCCTGGCTTGAAACCGGTCAACCGGTTGAAAGCCCCGGTCAAACCGGGATGTCTGGTCACCCTACCCTGGTTACACTTTCAAACCACTGAAAACAGTGGGGAAATGTGCGCTAGTGTGTCACCTTCAGTTTGTCAGTGTGATGATCACTGCGTAATGTTGGAATGAATATATTTCTAAAATGTCGGTTGCAACTCGTTGGTGATTGTAGATTAAGCTAGCAGCATGCAGTTGTGAGCCTCCTCTCACTGAACAAGCTCCATTGTCTTAATATGTGAAATGTATGAACACTAGCCAAATTAAAAAAATGTCTTCACTTTTGTGCATTGTGACAATGCAGTTTACAAAGTCCTGGCATTTGAAAGTTGAGTCTTGAGAGCAGGTAAGCCAGTGAATACAAAAATTGGTCCAAACCAATATGAAGTTGTAATCTTTCTGAGCCTTTCAAATCTCCCCAGAAATAACTGCTTTCTTCTTTTTCACATATTGGCCAAGTTGAGATATTTCTGTACATGGAAAATAAAAACGTTGACTTATATTAAAATGCCTGCCAGATGTTTCTGGGTAAGCTAGATAATTAGACAGAAAAACACATTATTGTATGTATGGACCTATTTAAACAGATGTAAAAAAGCTTATCTATTCAATGCCAGGAAACTAGAAAATATATGAAACAATAGCAAAGACATTTGATGCTGGATAAGGAAATATATCTTTTTTATTCAAGCTAGTGCAACGGAAGTGTTCTGTGTCTTAATGTAAAGGGTAAAAACTGTATTTAATTATTTCTGCAGAGATTTGTACCATTATGAATTCATTCATCCATAACTCAAGTTGTTCTGTGAGCATTCATAATAGCTAACTGCAAAAGTCAACAAAAAATGCTTGTCAGTTACGCACACTGCTTACAGTGTTAATGTGTGTTTATGTTTTGAAGTTATGTCTGGAAAATGCCTTTACGCTATTTTATTGTTTAACACTGTCTTGATGCTGTAGCTTGTAACAGATGCAATCCACATCTATAGAAAACAAAATGAATTTAATTAAATTCCTAAATCGAAATAACTTAGGTTGTTTCTCAGTCACTTCACAGGAACAGTGTTGTCAAGTACAGTTACAATGACTAATAGCTTTCCAGCTGCTGGGTCAAATAATTCTGTTTGTTTTATGTTTGAGTGTCGGGGGGGATTTACTCGATCAGGTCAACTGAAATTGTCAGACAAAGATGCCAAATGCCAAACTTTGAAGTAGGACGCCAAATATATGGAATATGAAAATGTGAAAACCTGAAAATTTGTTTTATTTTCCATTTGCTCCAGTGCCTGCATGCACCCATACCTCAGACCCATACCTCAGACCCATACCTCAGACCCATAGCTCAGACCCATAGCTCAGACCCATACCTCAGACCCATAGCTCAGACCCATACCTCAGACCCATAGCTCAGACCCATACCTCAGACCCATAGCTCAGACCCATACCTCAGACCCATAGCTCAGACCCATACCTCAGACCCATACCTCAGACCCATAGCTCAGACCCATACCTCAGACCCATAGCTCAGACCCATAGCTCAGACCCATACCTCAGACCCATAGCTCAGACCCATACCTCAGACCCATAGCTCAGACCCATACCTCAGACCCATAGCTCAGACCCATACCTCAGACCCATAGCTCAGACCCATACCTCAGACCCATACCTCAGACCCATAGCTCAGACCCATACCTCAGACCCATAGCTCAGACCCATACCTCAGACCCATAGCTCAGACCCATAACTCAGACCCATACCTCAGACCCATAGCTCAGACCCATAGCTCAGAAAATTCACCTCAAGAGAATTCATAACCAGATATCCTAACTAAGCTGGACATCCAACAACCACTCACATGAAGCTTCAGGAATATTTAATGAAATTAAATTTTCATACCATTTCCAATTTGCACACCCACGCAAATACACCTGAGGTTTCCTCGTACGGAGAGCTTCTCATAGAAATTGCCTCAGATAGCCTTTAAGATGTATCTGTAAAAAATTAATTTCCCTCACCAACCTTAGATGTCTGCAGTTGTTATATCACCTGTCAATCATTGTCATAATTTAAAAGCCAAGCAAATAGCTAATGACTATCAGTTCAAGTGCATATAGTTCACAGACCCCGCACGTCCACAATATATCATTTGGCCATGAGGGGAATGGAAAGTGCCAGCTTAATGTTTCTGAAGCATAGCCCTAACAAAGTATGAGAAAGAATGAAAAAACAAATGGAGGTAAGTATGTGGAGGTATTGCTCATCTGTATCATTCTCCCTGCAGACCAGAGCGGGCACCAAGTGCAACTGTCAGACTTACATTTATCTACCAGCTAAATGGTCATTACTCTCCCACTACGACAGAATATAATTAGATGAAATGAGCAACACCCTCCATGAGAGGAGATTCCCTTCTGCTAGCCTTGTTCATGTGAAAGGGTCATTAGCCCGCATACTGTTTGATTCTATAACCTTCTAATTCTCAGTCTTGACATTTCTTTGCTGGTATCAAGCGAGGACGGTTCCTCTCTGAGGAAACAGGAGTGGTGAGAGTGCTTTTTGGACGCATCTAAGAATCACTATTACGCGTCTTTGTTGAATACTCAATTCTGATTGGTCAATTACGGCATTCATTATTTCTGAATAACAGGCCGCTGCTATGAGACGCTAACTGACTTTATTTTTTTATTGTTTTGCGGAAGCAGTACAATCATTTTTAAATCAATAAAATCATTTTTTGTTGTTATATTTTGTGTCAAATTATTAATTTCTTTAGTAAGTAGCCGTGTAATAAGCAGAATAATGTACAGCAAGCCGGTCATTATTGCAAAATAAACCCTGACAAAGCATCACTTGATTTTAACAGCTGCACATTTCATAGACGTTTTTCTTCTACAAAAGGATTAACGACGTAAATAACCAATAAGCAACACGTGTACATTATAATAAATACATTATCTCTTACTTCATACTGTTGTACATGACGGCCTTGATAGTGCTGGAGGCAGTGGAGACCAGTTTAACTGCCATTCTTCCTCGAGGTTGAGTGTGAGCCAGAGATGTGTGAATCTCTTCAAGTATCTCTCCAACAGTCTTCCATACTGTGGACATCCATTATGTGAAAAGGTTTAGTTAGTGTCAGGCGTTAATAACCATTTAATATTCTGTCACATCTGTTAACTTTATTTACCCAGTGAAGGGTTTTTTTCTCCTCAGCCCCACGCTGCTTCACATTCACGTACTGGGAAGCTTCCCAGTATGACCAGTTTCCTACTGTTGGCTACTGAGACACTCTGAGCTTCAGTGCATGGCTCATGGGCACCATGACAGAAGCGTTTGTTCAATTTTCCCATCCAGATTTGCCAGTGTGGGGATTTAAACAACTGAGAAGAGGGTTTGGAAAAAGGAAACTGGCATAGGCTACTACTATCCTATCCTATCCTATCCTATCCTATCCTATCCTATCCTATCCTATCCTATCCTATACTATACTATCCTATCCTATCCTATCCTATCCTATCCTATTCTATCCCATAACCCCGGAGGGTCGTTGGGGCACCACAGCTACTACTAATCGAATCAAAACATCTGTAAAAAGATTGAGAAATCTAGAAACAGCCTTATTTTTAGACTGGTGGCCATGCATTATTGAAAATCTATTATGTGTTTTGAATGGGCTTCATGGCCCCTCAGGTCATGAAACCTGCTCAGACTGCAAAAAAAAATCACTTTAACCTTCAGTTCAAGCAAAAACATTTTAAAATATACAGTAGTAAATCCTTAGACTTCGAGACATTGTGACTGAATGTTTTGCATAAACATCCATAGTGTTTTGGAACACAGGATATTATTTTTGAATTATTTTCAATGTCGGTACAACTTCTTTATATACTGTATTAATGAATGTATCACTAGGGTCTAAAGTCTAATTATTTATTAAGCTCTTAGTGTCTCCAGTATTAGTTGCATTTTGCTGTGGCATCATGTGAAGACGTTTGTTCTAAAATGATTCTAATTTGAGAAAGGGACATCCTTATTACCCTTCAGGCTGCAAGAGAAAAAATACAAATAATTGTATTAACCTGCTATCTAACAGGTTGGAAAAACCTTGCATTCAATCTGCAATTCTTTATTTGTATTTAAAGTATCAGTGGTCATGTGTCATCAGCTGTTAACAAGCACCCTGTTCAAACTCATTTAAACTGTAAACCTTTACACTTTACACTTGACCTGTTGTTACCAAAACAATCTTGATTTTAGCAGTGGCTGTTGTGGCTTGTATGTCATTATTTAAGATTCATAAGATGAACTGGAAATAATCTTCTGGTTACATCCGACTGTTGGTTTGCATCTAGTTTGTAAAAATCACAAACCCTGACATATTTTATTAATTTAGCTGTGACTTTCTGGCTGTCTAACAAAGTAAAGGATTTACTTTTACAAACTGTGACTCAACCTCCAAATGTATTATTCAGGCGTTGAGCAGAGGGGCAGACACTAAAGATTGGCAGCGGATTAGCCCTAGCATAGTTGTAGCAAACTGAAAGGTCACATCTCTCCGTAACAACAACTTGTCCTGGAGACACCGTACTCCCTGCCTGCTCAGTCAAGTTCCTCTGGTTAAGAGCATCAGATTAACTTCTATCACGTAAACCTTTTGTTAACATTACGGCTGTTTGTATCAACTAAGAATTCATGCACATCAAATTTAAGTCATATTATTACCATTGACAGACTACATACCGGCTTGCAAATGTGTCTCTTTGGACAATTTTACGGAGCATGTTTCAACACTTTTCCTACGTTTTAGAGTGAAAAGAAAGACAATCCTGATTAGAATTTGGTCACTATTGTCTATATATATATATATATATATATATATATATATATATAAGTAAATTAATTAGATCAAGTCTCTCTTCCCAGGAACTAAAGCATCAATTTAACTTTTATTCCCATTAAAAATTCTAGTGAAAGTATAAAAGTATTTCACATTCATTCTAAAACAGCTACAGACAAGATAGTGAGATCTGGCGACCCCTTGAGTTTCCTAGTGGTATTAACATTTACATTACTGTCACAAAGACAACAGAGTTGTCCTACAAAGCCTACACCAGCAACTACACTTACATGTGTAGAAAGAAACAAGACTGTTGAAAGAAGAGGACTAAACAGAAGAGGCTCTTCCTGTTTTGGTTGACACACTTCCTGTGTGCCGCACGTCTGTCCTTCTATTTTCACGAGACACACAAACACACACACGCACAAAATTGCACAGCGAAGGCGAGGTTTCTAGGGAACCAACCGACGGTGATGGTATCATTCTTCCATTACACTATGCAAAATTTAATTCAAAATGTATTTCATAATAATATGCTAAAGAAAAAATCCTCTCTGTAGTGGCTTCCAAACTACATAGTGTTAAATATACGTACCTGAGTCTGGAATATCATGAGACATAATACAAAGAAATATGACTGACAGCTATCAATGTGTGCACACGGCCGACAGCATACTGGTGATCTTTCTTTGACATGAAGGGCAGAAACTGTGGAGAAAAGTGTATAAAAAGTCTCTGTTGGCAGCATCAAAACAACCCTGCCTCTAAACATGACAGATCACTGTGATAAACTGAAATTGATGGAAAGACTGGAAAGGGAATTTGAAAACAAAATAGCATGTTCGGGTATTTGCACTGGTTGCTATTGCCAATAATATAGGACAGTAACAAATGTGACTTGATTGTTCAGTTGCCTTGACTAATTTTAGTTTGTTTCCTGCCCAAATAATGTTGGCACTTTAAGATTAGACACTCGCTCTAGTGCTGTAGGCCTAACTGTTTGATACATTTGGCCAGTGGATTGTGACGTGTTTTGCAGCTTGTGGCCCGTGCCGTGTGGACTGTTGTTTTGGTTGATCGGGCTGTTTGCCACTGCTGATTCAGAGCAGGCATGCGGGGCGCCTGCTGGCAGGAGGGCCCCTTTTAAATTGAGTGGAAACTCTGCCCAGCTGGTAAGTCACTGACTGACTCGGAGCCCGTAAACAACCCCATGTACACAGCTACTGGTGGAGAAACACAGAGACAGACAACGAGAGACCTAATGAGATAAATAATCCTCTTAACTCCATATATAAACCTCCCCTTGGTTTGTTATTAGGTGGACAGACTGGGCAATTTGATGCTGCCAGGCTGAAGATCAAGCTAGGCCATGTCACTGTGTTGCTGTTGCGTTTCATTGAAAATGGGCGTTCCTTCAGGAATGGGTTGATAAAACTGTTAAGTTGTTGAGTTGTACCCTCTCGTCGGCGGCCCAATGGTTCCCAACTATGTGGTTAAGTATTGAGGTTAGGCAGCTACCCTACACCAGATGATTACACGCCCTCTGGTTGACAGTTTGCTAATCTCTTGTCTTAATGGCATGTTTGGGAACCACAAGAGTGCTGCAGCCATTGGCCCTCATTTATCAAACTATCGTAAGATCATATCTGATCGTATAATGTGCATGATCTCGTTTCACAGCAAATGTCGGTATTTATTCATTCCAACTTTGTCGTAGCCTAAAGATGAATCTCACGTTTGATCAGAAAACTTTATAGTTGCGTTGCACATGGAAAACCTTTTATTAAAATGACAGAATACTTCATGTTCTGTGACATTGGTCGGCCAAGTGTTGGAGTTTCTCCATTGGTCGATGTATCCATTTAAAATTAAAAGCCTTCTAGAATATAATTTATATAATCCAATCACATAAACTGATTTACTCTTGCAGACTACCAACAAAAATACATGTTTGTCAACAGAGACATGGTTTATTGTTACCCACTCAGACATCTATACCGTTTCTCAAACATTTCAGACAGCTCCCAGATGTGAATGTTTACAGTTTTAAATCAATATGAGATGACCAAAATTGAAGAAAGGACATTTTCATCAAAATCTGGGATGACAGACACCCCAAGACTTGACCTTAATGATAAATTTAATTGATGATCACATCAATTATATATTTGATATATTGATTTTGTTGATACAAAATATATCAACAAAATCTTATTGGCACAGCACCAAGCCGAAAATGTCACACCTTCCCCACTAAGATATATGTTTCTGTGATGGATAACGACATTACATATCTGATGGAGCAAAGAGACCTCGGATCACCTCCAGCTGCGGGTCAAGGGAGTTATATTTTGCCCACAGAAATTCAGGGTGATCCACGAAGTCCACCGTTCTTTCCTCCAAACCTGTTTTCAGAAAGAGAATCGGGTAACCTGCTAAAGGAACCTTCTCCAGCATGGACAGCATGTTGATGTCCTCATTGGCCTCCACAAAGTTTTTAATTATTCATCAATGGCATTTTTAACTGGTTTTCCTGCTACATCCAACATGTCCAGCCACGTATCTTTCAGCAAAACACTGGACCCCACCTGCTCAGCCTTTGTAAGTCTGGGGGAGCGTCAGCTAAATCCCTTGAATGCTTCTCCGTCTCTGTGCTGCTCTTTTAAAAGTCTATTGAAGTCGCAGTGCCTCGAGTAAAATGCTTCAGTGCTCTTTTCACCTCTGTTCTTTTCAATTTTCACATTAACCTTGACCCAGTTGAAGGTCGTGGCTATACTGTCAAACCACAGCACCACATGGAATTCACCCTGGCGTCTAACCATGGGAAGCACCAGAGAATGCTACTAATCAGCTGACCTGGTGTCAAGGCACACTAGCTGAATTTCTAAGGTCAGTTCAATTCCCAAATAAAATGTCTCAGGTCCTTTCCATATTAGAAGAACAGTACTGATATGAGCTGCTAATGTCCTTGTATCAGCAATCTATCGTGTCACTATGTTGTTGTCGATGTGTATCTGCAACAATCCCACCAAGGCAAATCACCAAAGGTCAAATAAAGTAATTAAGATTCCTAAGGGAATTCATGGAAATTATTTTAAAAAATTGAGCTTTCAAATTTGATTATGCAAGGTTTGGTATCTTTACTACAATGTGTTAATGGAAATGAAAATCCTGTGTAGTTTAGTAGCTTCTGAACACAGGAGACAAGCAGACGCTTCTTGTTTTCACACAACAGTGTGATATATTTGATTGTAACATATTTGATTATATAAACTGTACAAAACAAGTGAACTATTTTGTGAGCAACACAGACAGTTTATTATCTTACACTCAAGAACTAAGCCTGTTCAGTGTCTTCTTCAAGGATACATTGTCAGTGATGGATTCGTCAGTTGTAGCAGGGATTAAACCTGCAACCTCCTGGTTTAAACCACCAAGCCGCCCCGCACCACGGAAACAACATTCAATACAAAAAGGTTATAGCCAAGATGATGTTCAGATTGTCCACAGCTAGAGCACAGTATGTCACTCCGAGTTGACCAAGGGGACATACTACCTAAACATTTTTTCTATTTTATGAGCAACACACTATTCGATGTACATATTAAATAGAATGAAATAAAAAAAACTAAAGCTTTTCAAGATTTATTAATAATTCATCTCTGCATGGGAAGCTTTCACATCCCAGTATTAAATAACGTTTCCTCAAACATAGCGTTGATTTAAAGCCAGGCGGATCCATTATAAACATATTCCGGTGCCCTCCCCCTCATTAATGTTTCATCCAATGTGCTGTTGCACGTCAAGCTGCCTGAGCAACACATGACGGTCCACGCAGGACATGTTTATGGCACACACATCTATCTTAATAATAATAATATTTTTTATTTAATAACGCCTTTCATGGGACTCAAGGTCACCTTACATCATATAAGTTCAGTGATAAAACATACAAGAAACAACAAAGCAGTAATATAAGTTCAGTACAATTAAGAATAAAACATGCAATAACTCAGTGTCTTGTAGGTAGGTACACACATTATCTTGTTGCCCTCAGGCAGATTTATAATGAGGGTACCTAAATGGGAGCTGTGGTTTGCAGAGCTTGCTTCAAAGGCTTGTCAAGGCTTCAAATTACCAAGCAGAGTTGTCTTAATTAACATTTCCAGAACTCCTCCCAATCACAAACACACTGCGCTGTCAACGTGAACGAAACACCGAACCGGCGTATCCCGCCAGATCAAAGGAAACGGTGAATGTTGAACGCGTTTTAACCTTTTCCTGACCTTTTACACAGCATTTGATGTCACAGATACAAAAACCCGAAGAAAAGGCGAGTGTTATCTTCAGAAACTGAACCTGCAACTATTCAAAAGAGGAAACAGCCGTGCCGGTCTGAGGACAGACATGGTGATTGCAAACTGAACTCTGGGACTTGTCGTTCAAACAGTCAATGGCTATGGCAAGTTATGGATTTTCACTTTTGGTAGGAACTTAGAGTCAGCGCTCACATTGTCTCCTGAAAAAAATTGAACACTCAGGGAGGAATTCACAAAAGCACTGCAAGGCATTTCCCATTAAACCCTCGCAAATAAGAGAAAATAAAACATGATTCACAAACCACCCGCAGTTATATATATTTATTGAGCAATGTACATCATTATTTCTATTTTCTATGTGCAAAGCTATAACTGACTTCAACTGAATGACCAAGGCCGGAAGCACATCAGGTGAGCTGTTACAATAGATTGGACATTACACAACAGAAGGATATTGTTTACCACTGAATCTGTCTTCTTCTGAATAAACCACTCCAGTTTTCCCCAGAGGGGGAGGTGAAAACTAGGAAATAAGGCGTCAGGAATGCAGCCACACAACTCTTGATACAGTCCATCAGTGGATTGTAAATGCGTTCACACAGCCCCATTAAAGCAAGCTAAATTACAGAAGAATGTGATTTTCAGGTGGTTTGATTATTCTGATGGACTGTATCAAGAGTTATGTTGCTGCATTCATGAGGCCTTATTTCCTAGTCTTCACCTGCCCCCAATATCAATTCCTTCTGTTTTGTAATACCTTTGAAGTATATGATATATACTGCAAAGTGTTTCGGGATTAACAAGCTTTCCCTAAATGTCAAAAAATGTGATCATTTTCAGAAATAAAACTAAAAGTTATCCAAAGGAAGTTGCTAAATTGTTTGTTAATAACAAAGAAATCAACCAAGTCATTTCTGCAAAATCTTTAGGTGTATTATTATTATTAATAATAATAATAATAATAATAACAATAATAATAACAATAATAGTAATAATAAAATGCATTTTACAAACTACAACAATGACAAAGGAAGGGGGGAGAACATGTTGGGAGAACATAGCCAAGATGAACAACTGTCCACATTGAGTATGTGTGTAAAAACAAACATGGAGTCTTTCAGCATCATTAGAGAAGTTTGTTGGTAAATCATCCTGTCTTCTAACTCTATTACAGTTGAACGTATCCACACATATCATATTGTAACATACTTTGAGACAGTAATTTTCCCTCGTCCCTTCAAAAAAATATTCTAATCCGAAAGAAAAAACACACGTGCCAAAGATAATGTGCTCAGTATGTATGTTGTGTGTTTACGTCTCTTTCATTTATTATTACTATTCATTTGTTTTTGTTTTCTTTCTCTCTTTTTTATGTCATTATGTTAACAAATGTTCTTAGTATCAGGATGAATTGTAAATCCTAGACAGGAGCTTTTTACTATAAGCCCTTTGGGGTTTCTTACCTCTCCCACACAATCCCTGCTGTTTGTTTTTATCACTTTCTGTGTGCTAATAAATAAATAAATAAAAATGACAAACAAAACTGTTGAAAGCTTATTTGTTTTTCCAAATTAAGACGACAATTTTACTGTCAAGCTGCACATTTCTGACCATAATATGAACTATATTTTTCAAAACATTACAGTATCATCTTGACATTTGGACATAGCCCTATTAGTCTGTCAGGGTGAATCTCTTTCTCCAGGCAGCAACAGTTCCTGATTATAAATGGACTGAGATGGCATTCAGTGGGTGGGAGAAGCCAGGATGCTGAGACAAAGACTGACACAGGTTAGGTCACATTGTATCATTTCATGGCTCAAATTCTATTTCACCAGCTGAGTCCCTTGCAGTAAAGAACATACACACATCACCATGGCACCAGTGAAAGCCAACGAGTTAATGCTTTCTTTACGAAGTGTTGTGGCAAAATGCCGTTTCAAAGAAGAAGTCAAGAGTCAAGAGTCTTTGTGTATGAGGAGCCAAGTTTATTGATCATGAAAGAAAGCTGCTCTTGTGAGCTTCAATCCACTTCATATAGTCAGGGTGTATGTGTGCAAAACAGAAGTTTCTCATCTTATTAATTGTTCCCCCGCACATTGTCCTTTAACCTTTCCTGTCCCAGGACTCCTTAGCACGCTCTCAGTCTTTTGCAAAGCATGTTTACCACTCTGTGTTAATCTTATTCTAGGAATCCCTTGCAGAAGACAATATCAGCCATAATAATATAATACAGTATAGTAAAGTAACACATATGTACGGGAGTAGATATCAGAGGATGTGACCCCTGTAACATGGCCATGTTTTCTCACAAGGTAACCCTACCCGTCTCGTGGTTAAGAGGGAGCATCACACAACCAGAAGACAACAATCAGGTGGCGCAGTGCAACTCAACTCACTCAACTCAACTTTATTTGTAAAGCGCTTTAAGAACAACCACCGCTGTCACAAAGTGCTGTACACATCCTAAAAACATTGCTAA
This sequence comes from Polymixia japonica, assembly GCA_900302305.1. NCBI lineage: Eukaryota > Metazoa > Chordata > Actinopteri > Polymixiiformes > Polymixiidae > Polymixia > Polymixia japonica. The sequence continues at coordinate 16,005 of OMKK01090698.1, forward strand.
AAACCATCATGATCACTAAAAGAAGCATCCTCTAACTCAGACCAAGCGCTGGTGTTCTGTGCTATTTCTGTGACTTTAGTACGCAGAGGCACACATGAACACAGACCAGTCTAAAACCGCACAAACCCTTTTTGTGTATGATATGTTGGTCTATTTCACTTTACTGACATTACTCGTCAAACCAGTTGCTGTAACTGCAGCCTTTTTAAACGCTTACGTAAACTATCTGCACATGGTTATCGTGTGAATCATTCTCTTCCAACATAAAATGGTCAATGTGCATCATTACACCCATGCGTACAAAACGGTGACAGGGATCCAATATGTCAATGAACGGTCATTCAACCTAAACAGACTAATTGAACAGGCCTACACCCGTGATCACAGCTATGTAAGGTTCCCTACTGTGTTCATATAATGCACAGGAAAAAGAGAAAGATGCTCATTAAAATGCAAAATGTATTGTGTTTCATCAATCTTTTCAGGGACTGTGGAAGACATAATCAGAATACATGACGTCAGTTTCCTCCTGGGCTGGAGTCTCTCCACCACGGCGGACAGTGCACTGCTTTTAAAGGGAATGAGAGGAGCTGATTTGATTGGCTATAATTAAAGATAGCCCCACCGCACCACCTGATAATTCCTCCTTTATTACAACTGCGCTGCAGGTTCACCTCCGCCTCATACCATGAAATTACCATAACATTATCGGCCACGGCTAAGTGTACTAGCTCCCTAAACAGCGCCTGCATCTGCACTTGCACCTTGATTCCCAAAAACAGGGCCCAGAGTGTTAATGTTGAAGCCTAAAGTGGTTGGAAGACATTACAACTGACAACAACAGATCAACAATGAACCATCTCTGAATTTGACTTGTGCCATTTCCCACATCCAATGACCAATAAACCTATCAGAATGAATAATAATAACCATATATGGAATGCAATTCTCTTAAGGTTACAATGTTGTTAAATTCAAAGGAACAAATCAGTCATATTAACAGGTCATCGGCTTAAATAATAAAAAATCAGAATCGCTTACAATATATGTACAGGAACTCTTGGTGAAATTGGTGCAGAGATATGCCTCAGTGCATTGTGACACACAAGGACCAAGGATGACAGGATCTGATGTTGAATAAACGAATAGAATAGACTTGTACACTCAGCAGAACAGAAATAGCTATGCTATACACAACAGATTGTGTATGAAATAACTACACATTTACATAAAATAACAACACTATACAGTAGGACTGAAATTGCATGTCACCTGTCCTGAAAACCAGTGACATCGTCCCATTCACTGGAGACAGGCAACCAATTTATACAATGCTCTCTGTGTCTATGGGCACTGACACTCTACATTAAAGTGACGTCGCTATAGAAACACAATAACACTACAATGAACTGGTTGAGGCGAACAGATACTGTCCTCTGTGGCTTCTACAGGTCTATCCACACCAACAAAGAGCCCCATTGTTCTCCGAGATGATGTTCCTTCCCCACGTTGTGCTCTCAGAGGATGTTCCCTCGCCACTCCTAGGAAGAATTAAGTTAAATGGATTTGCATCCTGCCTCAAACAGCAAATGGAAAAACACAGCCGGATGAATTTGCATAAAAAGCTTGTTAACGTCCATCTACCTGGCACAATTTCAAGCCTGATTTTGGCAGCCTGGAAACACAGATATAAGTGGCAGTATAGATGATGACAAAGACAAAGACAATTCAAGATGTCTACCGGTTGATTTGAGAGTGTTTCATGACACCAGTTTGATCCCCACAACAGCCAATTTGTGTCCACTTACAGCCATGAATGCTGTCGAAGTGTCCTTGGACAACTTGTTCTGGCTTTCTAAATCCTCTAAATCTTATTAGGAATATTAAATGCAGCTCATCACTACAAAGGAGCTAGCTATGTACAGCACAACAATGTAAACTTTAATTCCATTTCCGTGCGTGTGTGTTTTCATGTTGACGTTCACGAGTGTCTGTGTTTGGTGTGCTTCACAAACCAGACGGGCCCTTAGAGATTAGGGATGGTTCAAGCACCCTTATCACTACTGGATGACATTAAGGCAGAATATTCTGCTAATTACTTTTTCTATGACTCTTGTTTATCCCTCTTTCAGGCGGTTTAAATAGGAGCGAGCTGTTAAGAATGTTTTCGTGGCAAGAAAGGAAAGTGAAAATGTGTTTACAGTAACCTCACTTTAAAAGACAGAAAGCTTTCGATGGATTTGATGAGACTACCCCAAAGCTCCATGAATATTTACAGTTACAGTCTGTTCCCAACAACCCCAATACAATTTAATACAGCCTGAACGAATAGAGCGTGCCAATCTCTACTTGTTGATCCCCCAAATCTTGGAGATGCCGTTGACAAACTGAAGGATTTAGTGAATAACATCATAATAAGAGCTTGGCACCAGGTAAATAAAACATGCGGGTTTACTTTATGACCTGCAGAACTCACATTTATGTGATTCATTTTGTTTTGTTTTTTAACCCTTACAGCTGAAGGGTCGAAACATCTTTGTGATGTACTTTTTCATGATGGCATCCTTTTATCGCAGAATGCAATGCAATTTCAAATTTCTATCGTATTATTATTCGTTATAGAGATTTATGAATAAATAAATTACCCTAAAAGTGCGGGTGACATGCAACATGAAAAATGCAAACTTGAGCTCAATCAACATCCTGTGTGTGTGTGTGTGTGTGTGTGTGTGTGTGTGTGTGTGTGTGTGTGTGTGTGTGTGTGTGTGTGTGTGTGTGTGTGTGTGTGGGTTCATTAGCCTTGCATAATGTTTTTTTCTGTTTGCATAAACTTTTACAGCAAATCTATT
>OMKK01090698.1:18873-31703 GCA_900302305.1 Polymixia japonica
GTGTTTGTTTCGGTAATTTAACTACAGGGAGACGTGGGTAAAAGCTGTGTCACAGATGGCCACTGCCAGAGGCTAAGGACAGGAACTTCAAAACAACAGCACACTATGAATCTGTGTGGAGAGACAGAGGAACACAGAGATTACAGTACTGGCAGGCAGATGCAAAAGTAAGTCTCCATAGTCTCAGAGCAATGGTTTGCCATTTTCACTAAGAAAGTCAAACAGAGGGCGCAGGCGTTGAAAATCAGATCAGAATGAAAAGTTTAGACAGCATACTACAAAACAAATCAGGAAGGATTGTATTCTGGTCGTACATCACCCGGGAGCGATCAATGAAAACACATTGATTGCAATGTTTTCATCAGATGGAGTGAAAGTGATGAAGAGTTTAAAAAAAAGATGATAGTGGTGCTTGATAGATTATGATACATTTCCAGGCGTGGGAGAACATGGAAACTGTACAAGGACAAACACTTAAAGGGGAACACTACTAACCTGCAACCCTCACACATAAAGGGGTATTCATAAACCACAATGGCAACTGCATTCTTACAAATTCTGCTAGCGTGTAATTGGAACTGATTCATAGATTTTAACGCGGTGAAGGTGTCAGATTACCATTACCCTATTTTCAGCACTGGTGCATGCGACTGCCAAATAAATCAAAATGCTAATTAGGTTTTGCATAATCAACTCATAGTCCGTGTCCATGCCTGTGTTCAAGAGCAACAGATCGCACTCAAGACAAGAAAGAGCTTCAAAGAAAGCCAGGTTTTCTGCTGCCAATCGTTATCCCACAGCAAAGGGATGAAGTGAATATGTCATTCACAACTGGGAGCTATCCATTGTAATGACAGCCTTCTACTGTCGGCTATAGACCAGCAATTTTGGATTAAGTTCTTAAGGACCAGAATCTAGATACAGCTGTTGGCTCTGAGAAGCAATTAAGGCCAGGATATGAGAGTTTAGGCAGCAAAATCAATAAACCAGTCTTAACCAGCACAAGCTCATGAATACAGGCAATGCATAGTTGCAGAATGGAACTAGAGGGATTACTTAAAGGTGCTATCTGGAATATGTTGAAATCGAACAAAAAGTTGAATTACCACATTGTATAGTAAGATATAGTATATTGGTGATGGTCTGAAAGCTTCCCCTCTCTCTCTCTCTCTCTCTCTGTTTTGATTGTGCCTCAGTGGTTCTGTTTCCCTCTACTTCCTGCTCTGTTTTGATTTGACAGCCCGTCAAACAGATCCTCGCCTCAGCCTCCTAGAAATGTGAGAACTTCTTTCCAGAGCATTTTCTCTCTATCCTGGTGTCGGGGGGTTAGCATGCGTGCTAACACGCATAGCAGACTTATTGTACTGTTGCACTCGTACATGAGATTTTCCATACTGCCATCAATAAAGTATCAAGTGATGAACTATCACATTATCTATGCTTGTTTCTAGGACAGGGCTTGTTCAAATGGTAAATCTAAATTTAGATTGTGAGTCATGTGAAACGGATTTAAAAGCAAGGTTTGGCTCTGCTGGTGAAACCATTTCAGTACTTGAGGTGCCTGTAATGTACAGTCACCACACAGGTACCCTGAAAATACCTGTAAATCACTTGTCTGGAATGAAAACACAATATTACTCACCATTCCATCATCTTCCATCATCAGACCTGCAAAAGGTGTTGGTAGCAGAGACAAATTGCCATCAAGCGGCAAAGAAAGCCTGTGAGAACATACTGACAGACATGTAGGTAAGATTGAAGATTGACATGGTTACTCAGGGTTAAGGTACTTAGCATTTCTTTTCATTAGCAGGAAGCCAGGGTGACTGAACAAGGTTCTTTCTAGACTGCATTGCTTTCTGAATGCATCGCATTGCAATGAAGGTGTTGCATGAGTTGGATTTTCTACTTTCATTAAAACAGGTGTTGTGCATTTTTATAGCGATCCCTTATCTGATAAAAAACATTTTCAAGAAGCAGCAAATGTTTGTGTTGTAATATTACAAAAGATACGCACATCTAGTCATTGTGATTTCAATGTGTTCCTTGTTTAAGACTGCACACAGTTTGGATAAACACATTTCAGATCCCAGAGATGTGATGAATAATTACAGGCCGCGTGAAAACTATGTGAAAACTAGAGTGACGAAGAAAAATGATTCAAACAAAAAACAATGCTGAAACATTTTGTATTTTATTCTTTTACTTCATTCATTATCTTGATTGATTTGAACAACAAAGGATATTACAGACATAGACGTCTCAGTACTCAGTACAAGGATTTGTTTGGCCAAGACAGGCATTTATAATTGAGGCTGTGCTCTTTCTCTCAAGATTAAAAACCAAGATTATCTAGAAGCAAAAACCTTGTAGAGGTCAGTCATATTTAAATCTTGTTATATTTCATCCCATCCAGAAAGTCCTGTCAGCCAACCACCAGTCAATCTCCAAAGAAAAGAAAACTGGCTTTAACTTTTACAATCATTTTGCCAATGATTGTAAGGCGATTGTATTCTATAGGAGTAGAGAACAGCATGAAAACACGCAGGTCTTCATTCTGTTAACTTTACAGAAATTAGTTTTGCAAAACAGCAACGTTTGCAACCATTTAATTCAATAACTGAAACATTTACTGAACAAGACTTTGGTCCATAAGTTGAGTCATGTGATGTAATGAAATGATATGATATACTGTCCATAGTACTGCCTCTCTGCACATGTGGGGTCCTGTTGTCCTTGTTCCATGTGTGTCACCATGTCTATATATCTGCACCGACGTCACCAAGACAAATGCTGGGATATTGATTGTACTGGGTAAAAAAATCCAGATTCTCATTGGGAAAGTACAAAAAGATAGAAAGGATTTGCTAACTTAAGGCTAAGTCTGTGATCAATTGCAGTTTGATGGCTCCCATAAGGAGGTTCAATTGATTAAATCCATAACTGTTTCACTGAGAGATGCTTAGAAAGTTATGGCTTATACATTTTATATATTAAGTCCCCATCTTTCTTTTCATAAAGGGTTATTAGCTAGCATATTCACATGAAACTTAGGAAACATGCCAAATAATGACAAAATAAAAGAATATGAAAAAGAACATTAATTGAATCCCACTTTTCTTAACAAAGGCCCGTGATTATTACATTTGAGTAAGACATTCCTGTGTCCTGAGGATATGACCAACGTTTATAGGCGAGTAACTTTCTAAAAACCTGATTTTAGAGCTACTTTCTGTGTAGAAAGCAGAAATATGAGTGAAAAAAGAGCTGTGACATCTGTAGGCAATCAGAGTACGAGTCATTTGGCTAATTGATTGAACTGAGCCTTTCCACAGCTTACTTCTATTTCAGTAGTCTTTTTATGTAGCAAAAAAAAAGCATCTAATTTTCCAGTTGAAGTGTGTATGATGGAATTACTGGAGTAGACCCGTGAATAATACACAGCCAGATGAATGGCTTCAGATGACCTTCTATCTAATTGCGATGAAACCTGGTTTGACAACAAAATTATAGGGAAGAAGTCGACTTCATTATCGCAGAGATAACAGGCAATAGTTTTCTCCGTGTACAACGATTAGAACTGGATGGAGCAATATTTTGTCATATGAATATTAAATATAATATTAAATATTAATCATTGATGTGGTGATGTGGGTTATTTGACCCAAGCAACGTCCCCCTGCAAAGGTGCAGATCTCCAAATGGAAAGGCAGGTATGGAGGGGTTCAGGGGGGTTTATAACTTTACAAACAGAGGCTGTCGTGTTAGGCTAGCCACATCCCTGCCCAAAATACTCCTAAATCGCCATTTTCAGACTTGATTCACTGTGGGAAGCCAGTGCGCAGCACCAGGATGTACAATATGTACCAGCTCAAAAACATTTGTTTTTGAACGTTAGTTGAATGTGTGTCTTCTGGTTCAGTGACGGTCTCCCTACGCATGAAGCCACACTGCTACCTCCGTTAAGTGGTAATACGTACAATATCAGCAGTTCTGGTTGAGCCAACCACTGAAAAACAAGCATCAACTTATGTTACATTGACAACAGCAAGTTGCAGCAGCAGGAGTTGAATACTTGAACCATGTTGGCACACGGTCTTATCAGTCAGCTTCATGGTGCTTTACTTTCTCCATACCTACAAGGCACAGACATTTTCACACGTTTTTGCTCCAGGGAGCTGATTTGTTCCCTCGTGTTAAATCGTAAATGACATTAGACATACAGGATTTAGCCTTAGCTGCTGTTGCTATATAGAATTAAACCAGAGCATTTGGCATTAGCTGGATAAAGATGACATTTTGAAAATGTTCTGGTCTTGTGCACCTAAGGCCTTTAATGTTCCCCTAATAATTCCCCTAGTAATTATTTCACAATAGAGATTCAATATCCTTGACTATTGTATAAAAAAAAAATCCAAAGAAACTACAAAATTGTTTGGCAAACAAAGAAATTGCTGCTACTTCATTGAAGTATCTTTATAAGTAAAAATATACTATTGTAATCAGGGATGTAGTGGTAAAAATGTTGATCATCTTTGCTGGTTTATGGACCATTACGTAAAAAAAACTGCATCATTCAATTTTGTTGAAGAAAAACAGTCCTAAATAAATGTCAAAGTCTTTGAGTCCTTAATAATGGAAACATTATGAGGAAAATCTCAAGTCAAATGTTGTGATTGATTAAGTACTCTTTATTCTAGGGTGTTCCTTCACATTCAAACACATTCTGGGTAGTAGACCTAAAAGCTATTCAAATAACACATCTCATTCTGCTAATATTCATGCTCGGGTCAGGGTTCATCATCGTGTTATCTGACGGTGGATGTGCTCATAACACGCGCTGCGGCATGTTCTCTGGGAAAAGTTGCATGTTCATCTTTTCATGTAATTCTGTGTCAGACATCAGTGCATCGTTTCCGCCCTCGTCTTGCCTCAGGGTCAGCTCGGGCTCGTTTTTCACCCCCCGCTCTTATTTTGAAATACTCTCCACTACGTCCCTGAACCTCACTATACATCATTTAAAGTTTTGATTTAGTTCTCTTTCACTTTGCTGTTCTTATTGTTTAGGGGCTGCATTCAATCCCCATTTCCTTGCTGGGCAACACAAATCCAATAGATTAACCCTGCAGCCATGTAAAGTGTAGACAAAAAAAATCTATATCCAAGGTGTAATGGTGTTAGAAACCAATTCACTTTAGCTAGTTCAAGTAAATCCTTTTTAAGGAATACAATAGAAAAATAAATTCAAAGTTTTTGTAAGGGCAGGTGTAGAACAACAAACCCATGCTGTATGAGATGCTGCGTTGATAGCTGATATAATACTCCTGAGCGGTTCTGTCAAGCCAAGATGTCTGGATTCCTGCTGAGGTAACTCTGCTGTTCAGCCTTCCAAGAAGGTGCCCTGTGTAGCTCTGTCTTAACGCTGACAGTCAGAGGCAAACACTGACCTCTGCTGTAGGTGCAGAGTGAAGTCGAGCGCAGGGAGATGGCGGTTAACTGTACGCGTGCCGTGTGACTTGAACGCCCGCGCGTTTAGTACTCATCACCACGACGACCACGGGGCAAAAGTATACCCCTCCTCAGCATTTTCAATCCAGCAACACATTAAATGTTAATCATTGTGACAAACGGTCAACTGTATTTGAAGTGAACGTACCTTCAGTATACAGGGTATACATATATAGGGTTTCCAGTATGTCACCAGTATGAACCGTAGGACCTTAGACACACTGTTACGGGGATCGTTTAAATGACATGGTCCTGTCTTTCCATTTAAATAGCAAGAGGGCTGTCCCCCTGGTAAAGTGCCCTACAGCATGTTGCAGCATTAACAGTTAAATATCAAGTTACTTTGGGTCAACACACCGTGGAGCAGCTACAGGAATGTTCTGATACGGTGGACGTCGAGCGCCGGCGCCGAGCAGTCTGTCACCTTTAGCGCACCGCATGTACTTCCCCTCTGAAAGAGAGCGCTCGTCTGTCGTCTGTCCCCTTTTGTCCTCAGCAGTAGTAGCATCCGAAAGCAGCCGCCACGCAGAACAAGCTGTCCTGCAGAGATAAAGACGCAGCTAATGAAATTGGCTGTCACCGTCTGAGACCTTTCTCGTTTAAGACCCGATTGAGAGGACCTAGAACACAGTGGCTTACGTTCATGAACACGTCTTCGGCGTAGTTGTCTGTGTCTGCGTCCCAGAAACACCTTGAAGCCATCCTGGTGAAACAGAGGAGACCGAGCTGTGGATGTTTCGTTTATTTCGTTCATCAGCGATGGACACTTTTGAACTTCCAATTACACCAAACAGGGTTGACGGACCTTTACTTCTGAATAACCACTAGCATGAACACTTATCTTGAGCCCCTGAGATAACTGAGGAAATGTGGGCAAGAACGAGTGAGTATGAATGAGTAATACTCTCCCCTCCCTCATCGCTATCATCAGGGGCCTTTAAGCATGGCTCTTAACATCTGACTGCTTCGTGGCCAGCAGTTGAGACTGTGGTTGTTGAACTGTTAAAGGTAAATTTCACTTCAGTAGGACGTGTCTAGTTTCAGCATTCGCACCTCCATCATCTCAACTGCTAGAAATAAATGGAAGTGAATTAGGAGCCCATCAACCGTTAGCTAGTTTACTTCTACATGCACTGAGATGGATGTAAGACTGCTGATGCTAGACATGTTCTACTAAAGTCAAATATCCCTTCAAAGGGGCAATCTGCGATCGGTTTTTAAGTGCCGTCCCGTCGCAGCTAAGCGAGGAGTTACAACGTTGTTGTTTTGGTTTGCACGTTGCCTCAGTCAGCGTCAGCCATCTTTCTCTTAGTGAATGTTGGCAGTAAATACAGAGGAGTGCTTCCAAACAGCCACACCACACTTTTTACAAAACAAACACAAGTGGGGCAACGTGACCGTTCAAACCAATTGCAGATTGCGCCTTTGAACAACAATAATAATAACAACCACTTACGGTGCACAGCCTAGAACAGACTATATGTAGTGTATACTATCTGTAGTGTATTGACGAGGCAGAAACAAAGGTAGTGGTCATTCCTTTACTGGGCTGTATCTCTCAACACAGATCAATGTGCCACTTACAACACCTTGAACTCCATCGTGTTCACAGACGTCCAAAAAGCATAAGTAAACATAATTACCATACAACAATTATGTGATCAATATACCACATGTCTCTCGCTTTTATGACAATGCATCCAACACACTTTCAAGGGGTTATATTAAATAAGAAGATAAATCTTAAGTAAATATAGCAGTTTGGAAACACTCACATGACTGTCTCTCCACGTTGTTCTCCAATAACCACTTGTACCACAAGCTTATATCTGTCAAAGCCCATATCTGTTGATGAAGACAAGAGAGGTGACAGTGGAATGGATAGATAATGTAAGAATTAATTGTGTGTGTGAGATTCAACTCAAATGCATAGCTCACCTTTCAGTTTGTTCTTAATGCACTCTGCCAGAGAGCGGGACAGGCCTGGGACCTCCTCTGGGTCATACTGCACCCCAGATAGTTGCTCCCTCAAGATTTCACGAATACACTCCTTCACAGCAGCTGGCTTAAACCTGGTAGGAGTAATGTTAACTTTAACAGTTTAACACTTTAATAGTGACTGGTTATCCCAAAATTCACCAGCCACTTTCACCTTTTTGAAAACATCTTCTTCAGCTTGCCAGGATGAGAAATTACCAAGTCACCAACCAAATGGTGGAGAAGTTGGCTGTGACTGGTATGTCTGGTTTGGTTAACCCACCCCTGCTGCCAGGCAACAGGCCTTCAAAATAATGGCTGGTTAATTTACCTGCCAAACTAAATTTACCCCATTTAGCTGGTGATTGGTGGCAATTTCCAAACCTGGTTAGCAAGGTAAAACGAATGTTAATACTCAAAAGTGAACACAAAGACACGTCGCTGACAAACCTTCAGTTCACCGAACCCTAGAAAGCAAAGTAATGTTGTTTAAAACAATACGACTAATGTATCCAGGCAGGTAAAGCAAGCTACAGTTTTAAATTGGCGAGACCTGGGTGGGCTGATGGTAGCTTAAATGTCTGCTGGCTGAAAATAACGTGAACTTTATCTCATTGAAGGCCTACCGTTACAATTATACCCCATTTATCTCCCCGGCTAACGTTAACATGAACTTGCTAGCTAGCACTAGATTTGACCATTTTGACTTAACTCACTTGTGCTGATAGTTCGGTCGTATAAGGTATGTATTTCCTCCATTATCCGACACATCCATAGCTTGCCAAATACGAGAAAAGAAAAGAAAATACACGATAAGGAAGTTGCCCTGCTAGCTACGTTAACTAGCGTTAGTTAGCTCCTTTTACGGGGTTGTATCTGTTACCATAGCGACGACGTTGCCCGTTTCCTGTTTCAAAATAAGAGCGCGTTTAGTAAAGTTTTGAATGGTTGGTTGGTTCTTTTTCTGTTTTATTTGACTTTGGACTTGATAGCGTTTTGCTGCCCTCCACAGGTTTAATGTAACGTCAGGCTTTGTTGATTTATGAACTGAGACTCCTTTACTTTCTGTAGTTCCCACATTGAATGTTGCATATATTGCATAGTTTCAGTTTCCCTACATTCACATTTCCCATATCTGTGTTTCCTATACCTCAACCCACAGTGACTTATCCTCAAACTTGAAACCAAACACCTCCCATCTCCTCCCAAACTTACTCGTGTCCCTATAACATGGCTGGATGGAATAAAAATGCCTGCCGCTCTTATCTTTCTCCCATTATCTTTCTGCCACTGACACACCAGCAAATGACAAGGCGTCAACATTCTAGTCTTCCACATCTCACCATTACTTCTACCTCTCATCTGGAAATTGTTGTGGGTTCTCAGTTTTATGTTTGCTTACAAAAATAATTTAATTACAGTTCTTTAGCTGCCAAGTTAAACTGATCACATTCGCATGGAATGGAACAGGTTGACTGAGGCAAAGCAAACAAAACAACAGAGATGGACCAGAAACGGTCCAACAGGTTTGCTGAACATGTACACAGAGAACTATTAGAGTAATGATACATTTTAAATTCCAAATCAATTGTGTTGCAGTCACAAAGCCAGAAGCGTAAACACAGTGTGCACAGATCTTCACTGTTGTAAAGGCCGTAAGCCAAGAGGACGTTAGTGGAAGGTGGTTACATTTAGGCCTGGATTAATATGGAGGCTAATGCCTAAACATGACTTTACATGCTGCATCAATCATTAATATCCCCCGGTGCTTATTAAACTGAGGTACAAATAAAAATGAATCTAACAACCCTATCTTCTAACATTAAACCTGCTAATGTGTTTAAATAAGCCATAAGACTTTGAATGTTGCTTCATTGATTTACTATAATGGTCTGCTGGAAGGTAGAATTGACTTTCCTGTGTGTAATTTAACATGTCCAAGTGTATTGTCTAGTCTCAAGCATCACTTACTGCCGATGTTCCACTGAGGGCCAACAGGAGTAATACTAATGGAGACTCTCCCTTTCTCTCTTTTCAAGCTCGCTTTTGAGTCGGCGTGATCTGCCTTGATTTGAGATATTGTCACTTTCTTCCAAAAGATCCGTGGCTAAAACGTCAGACGAGTGAAGTTTATTTGTATCGGCATTTAATTCTATTACAGTCTCTGAGGGCTTCACAAGCCCACAACGACACCCTCTGACCTAACCCTCAGTCAGACAAGGAAAAACTCCCAGAAAAGCTTGTTGGGAAGAGACACAAAGGTGGGGTCTCCCTTCCAGGACAGTCATGTGCAATAGGTGCAATAGGTGAGGCAACTTATAATCAATGGCAGTTATAGTAATAGGACCAATGTAACATCATTCTATTTAAAAAAAAAAGGTAAAGTATAAGAGACTTCTGTATATGGGCATTAATTGTTTGAAGAGACTGAAACTAGTCTCTGAAACACCATTTGTATGAGGCGTTAGTGTACCGTGACCGCTAAGGGCCACAGTGTGAATCACACCAGGCACGGATTGGCCTTCGTTATGGCTGGATTGGATTCCCGTGTTTAAATCTCGAGATAAGGGCTACAAATAACCCTGTTGACTGATGCCCACGGAAGTGTCTGAGATGAGCTGGCAATCAGATGACTTCTCTGAAGGCAGCATCATCAGTGGAGAAGAAAACAGGAAGAGCATGGCCTGAAAATAATTTAATAAACTCCTGTGTCCTCATCAAAGCTAGCTGCTGCAAGGGAAGCAAAGGCCACAATAAACTATATGACTAAAAGCGTGTGGTTTAGTGAGGAGTACGTGAAGATATGATGCAATCTGACTATTACTTTGAGGGAGTTCATAGGGGCTCACACTTAGACTAGAACAGTCTATGATATATAAAGGGGTCTAGGGACAGAATTAAACGTGTGTTCTGTACAGTTCAGTTCGTTCTAGATTGACAACCAGTAAAAAGAGAAGCATATCAGCTCGACAGGGACATCTTATAACATCCCACTGGTGAGTGAATTTTATTGAAACTTCGCTTTGGGTTTGTATAAATTAATAATCTAATTAATAAATTAAGACAACCGAAATCTGTCTAAATTTCTGTGGATTTGCCCTCCGGGGTTTGTGCATGACCTCTACTGTGTTTAGATCTGAGTGTGTTGGGGGCCTTTCTGAGTTCACCAGACCTGCAAACCCCTGCTTCACCAGCAGGAGATCGTTGACCCCCCAAACATTCAGGGAATAACCAGACAGACGTCTAACGCCAGTACTATCCAAGTACTTAGGAACAGACTATATCTGGGAGGACCGACTGAGCAAAGCACATCCATTCTACCTGAGTCACGCTGGGAGCAATGTGCATTCATACTGTCATGTGTCAGTGTCCTTGAGTGACTGAATACCTACCTGAAAACTCTTTGTGAATTATTTTAGAGCTCAAATAGCATCAGTTAAATGCTTACAGTGTCAAACGACAATTACGATAATTATAACCTTACAGTAGACAAAAATGTAGATAGATTGGCTGACTTTAGAGAGAGATAAGTTTAAATAAATAGTGTGTATATAGGCTATAGATAGATGTCTAAAGGTTGTGTTGCACCTATGTCCCAACAGGGGGCAGGGAACTGTTCTAAGTTTCGTTTCTCACTAGTCTTGCAAGTAACTGCAAGAGAAACTACTATATCAGACAACGATTATATTCAAATCTACCCAGTTCACACACAGGTTATCTATGACATTATTAAAGTCATTATTAAACGATTTTTATGATGGAAATTCAAGTGACAAATATTAATTTTCATCCCATCCCATACCTACTCATCACTCACATCCATAAAAAACTGATGCTTATTGGAAACCGAAAGTGTTCAGTCATAAGTTTCATTTCCTCAGCTGACAGAAAGGACTTCTAACAACATGTTGTGACGCGACAAGATTACTAGTCAGACCGCAGATCAGCTGAGAGGTCATCATCTCTTCACACTATAACGATGTCAATAGAGGAATGGAACCGTATTTTTCAGCCAAAAATCAACGAACGCTATCCAGGAGACCGCTGGAAGCTGGAGTTTGATGATTGTATTGAGGGTGATAAACCAAACCCAGGCTGGCAACAGTACATCAGGAACACAAGTGCAAGGTTAGTGTACTACACTGTGCACTGTCATGGTAGTTAGTGTAAATGTAAAGCATGACTCCAGCCATGTTGAATGTTAAGACTCATTTCTATGGGCCTGATTGTGTTACTGTAAAAAAAAAAAAAAAAAAAAAGGAAATTGATTCTAAATTGCATGTTGTGTGGAGAATCAATTATTATTTTTCCTACTCTCATATTTCCTATTCTCCTCTTTCTGTTTTTTACTTACTCTATTCCCCGTTGTCCTATTTATTTTTATATTTATTTAACATGCAAATGAGACGGACATGGCTAAAATACATGGCACTCCCTACATGTCTACATCCCGGGTATATTGTTTGATGGTTACACCCAGAAGACATAAAAACAAGCATCTGCAATCCTGTCAGAAATGTCAGAGGATTATCTGTTTTTGCCATCTATACCATCAGCTAGGGAACACATTTCCCTTACACTTAATCTGCGTTGTAATACGAAACATATACTTTGTATATACTTTACATATAGTGTGCATATACTTTGTTTGCTAAATTTATCTGAGACACTTTGACTTTAGACATCAACAATACTAAAGTTGTGTGACCTCTAGTGGTTCTAGATGGTAGTTATTCCCAGACTGAACACTGATCTACCACAAACATTAGCCAACACGCCCTTCTCATTTACATGTAAGAAATAGAATAGGAAATAGAGTAGGAAAACGCATTTATTTAATGATTCTCCACACAATGTGTCATTTGATAATTAAAAAAATATTTAATTATTATACACAAATACCTTATTTACAAGCTGACAGTTGTTCTGTGTGGCCTCTCCATTCACCATTCGCTTTCATTCAGCTCTCAGCTTCTGAGATTGCAAACTAAGTGTATTAACATAATCTATGACAGACGTGTGTGTGTGTGTCTACAAATGTTTTAATAAAGCATTATAATAGGCATGGATTTGTGAATGAAAAGTAGTTACATATACATTAGGTAAAATCTAAGACGTCTAGGAACTCCCTCTAACTCTTACCACAAAAACCCAGAAAGAATTTCATAACAGAGAAAGAGCACTCTGGAAAATAGACTTAACATTTTTAACTATGACAAGTTATCCTTTAAACAATATGGTATATATGTGAATAAGGTATATTAGGAAGTGTTTTGTGTGTGTGTGTGTGTGTCTGTGTGTGTGTGTGTGTGTGTGTGTGTGTGTGTGTGTGCGTGTGTGTGTGT
>OMKK01090699.1:0-10807 GCA_900302305.1 Polymixia japonica
AGACCTTCCTCACTGTCTTCATCATCATCATCATCCAGCAGTGTTTTCCCCTTCTTTTCCTTTGGCTCACCCTCTGCCTTTTCCTGAAAGGGACAGACAGGGGGAGAGACAGACAGACAGACAGACAGACAGACAGACAGACAGACAGACAAGGAGAGTGTGGACAAATCTAGGGCAGAATTCTGGCTCACGCTCGTACGTCTGTGTATGCACGTGTCAGAATGTTTGGTTGTCTACAGGCATACTGTGTGTGTGTGTGTGTGTGTGTGTGCGCGTGCGTGCATGTGTGTACGCATGGGCGTGCGCGTGTGTGTGTGTGTGTGTGTGTGTGTGTGTGTGTGTACATGCTAGCCTACAGCAGGGTCAGGTTGTGTCTGGCAGGCTGCTTGGCCTCACCTGTCCGACCACGTTCCTGTGTCTCCCGGGGCTAGCTTTCAGAGGACACACCTGACGCCTGGCATTACTGCAACTCTAACGGGATGTGACGGTCGTGTGTTGGTTTCCCATTACAGACGTCAGTATGAGCGGCGAACTGAGAGCCAGCCGCCCCCGGCCAGGAGCCAAGAGGAACAGTAGTGAGGCCTACAGGTAAGTCTGCTTGGCTACCTCTACCACTAGCAACCTGACGAAAATAAGATACTTCTGTCACACTCTACTTCTCTCAACCGTTTTAACCTCCTACGTACACGAAAGTCCCTCTCACATTAGTTCTGTTGCCTTTCATGTACACAAGAATAGTGTATATGTGAGCGGTTTTTGTGTGAGGTAAACTGGTATTTGTGAGAGGTGGTAAATGAATTATGGGCTCTGCAGCACCTCATATACTGTCATAGTTACAGACACACACACACACACACATGCACAGACTCAATATTGTGCTGGAGCATTGGTCCATAAATCTTGAATATTTTGTGAGTAAAACCAAGCTGCTGCTGTTGATGTTTGTTTGGTTTGAGAGATGGTTTGGGGCAGTCATCTATCATCTGTCTGCCTGCTTCCTTTTGCAGGCTGTGTATATCTTAAGGAGCTAGAGCACAAAGAGCTCCATTTTAAGGCATTTTGAAAACCGCACACTTAGGGCTCCAACCATTTCGATCGCAAATGCAAATAAAATTGATATCTTGCAAACCAGATATTAAATTTGGGCGCACTGGTGCGTTTACTGATAATTGTCTTGGTGCAACATTTTTGGTTAACTTTAGTGGCAACCCCCTTTCTTGTTATTGGTTCTGTTTTAGCCAATCAAATGACAGACCTCAAAGCTGGTTTTTAATTGGCTGAAATCAAATCCCCTTCAACAGGCTTTCTCACAAGATAAATATATCCACCATCTTGGCTCTCCTAGATGAAATTCAACACTGTATATACAAATGCAAAATAGTAACTTCCCATCACAAAATTGAAACCAATGCTGCCTTTGAACAGAATTGATATTAACATGACGTATGCAAACAATGTTTCATGTCCATTCTTCAATTAAAATATTCTTCTTGAAGTAGTAGTAGTAGTAGTTATAGTAGTGGAAGCTTAACCCTGTAGAGCATCTATTTTTTGGGAGATTTAAGTCTCCCGATACCATCAACAAAAAAAGAAAATAATTTACCCCCCACCCCAAAATGTGTTTTAATGTACCATATTTCATTACATATTTAATTCATTTAATGAAATATGGTAGATATAAGTATTTTATTAGTATCAGAAGAAAAATATATTTTTCACAACAGAAAAACAGCTGTAATGTGTTTTTAAAGGATAATAACAGCCGTTTTCAACCTGGACCTCAACGATTGGCCCTGACCAAAATGTCATCAATAGTTGTAGTACTCTGGGACCGCTAGTCTCCAATTCAATACTGTTGGGCAACTGTGCTCCAAGGTGTAAAACTGCATATTGCAGCTATAAACAGCTGTGTAATATGGATTGCAGCTGTGTAATATGGATTGGTTGAGATTTCTAGTCTTTTACCCCCCTGTAGAACAATATAATGATTGTTTCATGACGGGCGTAGACAATAGCACGCACTGTTCCATGCCCTCAAACTCACTAGCCTCCCTGTCACCTTCCCTGTACGCTCTAACAGCCTGCTCAGGCTCCTTTTACCCATAGAACATGTCGCTACTTGTGAATATTAGTGAATATGTTGGTGGAAACATGGACCAAGGTCGTTATTTTAAAAATGACTTTTCACTGGGTAGGACAAAGGACTGAAAAACTGCACAACGTTCTCCTGGAGCAACACAAAGAAAACTACATTTTATAAAAATTTTAAAAAACCAAATACTAAAAAAATGCTTCCTGTGAGATTCATGCACATATTTGTCATTCACGGGTTTTTATCAATTTAAACTTGCCAAGGAATGAAATTTGTCCTAACCTTCACTCACACCACATGTCTAGGAGGACCTGCTTCTTGAAAGGAAGTTCCTCAGGCTCATCTGAATGATCCCTGACATGTCTTGAAGTATTCAGACTGGCACAAACTGAAAAAGAAAAATAGATTGTTGTTCTGTTTTATGTTGCCTGAGGGCTAAAGAATAGTAGCTAGGAGTAGCAGTAGTAATTGTAGCAGAAGGGATACTGGTAGAAATAAATAATAGCAGTCATAATGGTACAGTAGTAGTAGTAGTATTAGTATTAGTAGTAGTGATAGCAGTAGTAGAACTAGTAGTAGTAGTTGTTAGTCCTGGTTAAAATACTTGCAACTGATTCATAGTGTTTATTTTATCATACTTGGAGTGCTAGTTGGGTGAGCTTAGCTACGTATGAGCACAATGTCTAGAAAATCGCAGAAAAGGATTTGAAAGTTGATTTAGAATATTTTTTTGTGCGATTGAAAACAAATGCTGTAAACCCCACCTCTCTGGACGTCCCAGTACATTTAAACAAGCGCCGACTTAGTAATCACTGTAATCATTTGTCTAGTCGTGTAACAGCACAGTACCGTACCGAGGTTCTTACTGGTGTTCCTCAACAATACAATCATTTCACAGTGTTTACTTCCAAATCTATTTGCCTCTGGTGATTTTGGTCACCGGTAGAGAAGCTGGTGACGTTCTGCGTTTGATCCGCTTGGAAGGAAGGTTTGATTCCCAGAGGTGTTTCCGTTCAGTGCTGTTTGGAAACCCTCGCTGTGCTGTGGCACGACTTGTTAGCGACAACAACACAAACACGTCTGTTTGTTTGTGTGTGAAGTTGTGCGTAGAGATATGTGCCCGTGTGTATTAGCAGGGATGAGAGTTAACGCGCAGACGGAGAGACAGAAATAATATCATGACTGATAATAAGACAAACATGTTTACTCCTACTGTAAGTGAATGAGGAAAGACTTTATTTTGAGAGGTACGTATCTCACCAGTCCCAGGGCTTTAATGAGTTTAGTATTTTACAGAGTGACATCAACACCACTCTGCTCTACTAATCAATACAGCTGATCTCTGAGTCAGAGGGAGTGAAGGCTTTAGTAAGAACAAAGACAGATTGCCTGCAATCTCAACGGTGCATTTGTAACAACGATGTGTCGTTCTTTCAGAACACGAGAAGAGGATTGTGGGAGTCGTGTGAAAATTGACAGGTGTGAAGTGTCATAGTTAAAGTTGAAGTCAATTTTTGACAATACTACGACTTTTACATCCTTTTATTTAAAATATACTGCTCAATAAAAAGGCAATTTGCAGTAAACCATGATGAAGTTGGGTGGCTCACAGGTATACAGGATTGAAGTTTCTCACCCTTGACTAACTGACTGCCATGAATTTGCCCTTTGAAGACCCCAACGCTGTAGCTAGAGAACAACATTTATTACCGGAGCAACGTCACTGAAAAACACACAGCTGTTGGCGTTTGTATGGCTGAACATTGTGCTATATCTTCTCCGTTGCTGTATGTGTTGGGCATGTTGTCCGCCTGCCATGCAGGGATGACAGTGATAAACTATCAGAGAGGATGGATCCAGCTGTCCCTGGCCTTAACGGTGACAATCACTCTGTTTTCACGTTAACACAAGCTGAGCCTTCAACCAAATCCTGACGCCGCGGGCCTCTGGACGGATTAAACCCAGGACCGACCCTGCTCTGGGACGTGATTTATAGCCAGCCTCCGGGTTTCAGGGGTCCTGAACCGAGTGGCTATGGATGTATCGAAATCTATTTAATTGACTTAAATTGCAGGGATTTTCTGTAAGTGTTAGTACGGCGCAGTGCCGGGTTTAGGGGTTCCATTCCCTTTATAGTTCAATGGTTTGAGCATGGTACTAACACTGCCAGGGTTGGGGGTTCCATTTCCTCTGGGAACACATGAGGAGCTTTGGATAGAAGTGTCCATATGACAGATGTTGTGTTATGATTACTGTGATGATCTGATTATTACTATTATTAAACTAGTCCCTCCATCCTTCCACATGTCTGTCTCTACCCCGTTCTCCATTCCCTCGACACCCCTCCTCCTCCTCCTCCTCTCCTGTGCTTCACCTGCACATCACGTCTACGCTCCATTAGAGAACAATTACCTCAATGAGGACCTGACCGGCCTGCAAATAAACAGACTGTCCCCAGGCCCTGAGACACACACAAAATAACACACACACGAACAAAAGTGAACACGTTCACTTTGCATGTGTTGCCTTGCAGAATCATAAACATGCGTGCACACACACACACAAAGTTTATGTTGTGTTTCCTTGGCATGGATCGCAGACTATACCAGGGGTAGACCAGAGCAGAACAGACCTGCTTTGTAGCATTAATTGCATTGGTTTGATATCAGTAATTATTTAGCGTTGGAAGGTTGAGACAGGCTGTGTGTCTGGGGCTACTTCCTGCCAGAGAGAGGTCTGACGCGTTGTCTCAGCTGCTCTCCAGCTCAGCTCACCAGACAGAGGCTGCTTGGACATTTCAGAGAGGCTTGCTTGGGTATCTCCTCCATTTTAAATGGCCTCCCTCTGGACTTTCTTTCATATTTTAAAGAGAGGCTTTTTAAAAGGCCCGCCTGCATCTATATGCATCAGATTGACACTGAGGTTGAGAGACAGAGACGATGGGAAAAGAAGAACTCGCTTCCTTTAGATGACGCAATAGGGTGTGTGTGTGTGTGTGTGAGCTACACCTCTGAAATGTCGTAGTGAAGTTAAATAGAGCCACCAGCCTGCGTTTAACATCCTAGAACCAGGCAACGCTTTGAGGACCAACTTTGATTGCCACGTAGTTTTTGCCAGAATTTGGACTATACTTTACTTTCCACTGTCAAGTCAATGTCAACCGTTCAGTTTATTCAGGCCAGGGGCCTCGTGTATAGTTGTGCATATGTAGAAAAATCACGTTCCAGTAGTTATTTATTTAATTGAGGTACTGCAGGCTGGAGAGGCGAGAGAACCAACACCGTTTGTTGATGACTATAAAGTAGAGGAGTAATAATATTTAAATTATTGATATAAGCCCACAAAATGAGTTTTTGTAATGAAGCCTATTTATAGGACATGATAATTGAGCTGCACCCACAAGCAAAGTGCAAAGTGCATCTCATTGTTATTAAAGCTTATATCCAAGTAAAGAAAATATGTGCACATGGGTTAATGACGTGACGCTAATTGTTTTGCGTCCATATGGTTTAGTTAAATTTAAAAGGGTTATGTTTTTTAAAATAAACTTACATAGTTAAATAAACTTACATACTTGCATACATTCGTTTTTTTGAGGACCGAGTCTAAAGTTTCTGGTTTTAACCAATTTTGAGAGAATATTTGGGGGATGATGGCAAAAATGTGGTGTAACTGAAAAAACATCATACCAGATAATTAAACTTGCTTAAAAAAGGTGAAATTCTCAATAAAACACCCAATCAACTAGTTTGGCATAATCTTACATTAGGACTATTTAATAGTAAATAAAAGTAATGGAACACCATTGTTCTGAATATTATAATTAATTTGGGGAATCATGTCAGTCAAGTCAACTTCCTGAAGTGTCAAGGTGGTGTAACCACCATTCAAGGAGCCATCTTGTTAATATTGTGCAAGAAGACCATGTGACAGGAAATAGTATCACAGAGAAGGACCCCTGATGACTCTAGCTGCTGCATGCCAAGGTTAGTAACTCTCTTGGTCAGGTATGCTGACATGTCAAATGGTATGACCCCAGGAAAACATCATCATTCATCATAATTATAAAAATGAGTATTTACTTTAAACATGGTCAGGTGGTGTACACTTACACTTACACACGCTCTGGGTGAATAAAATATTTAATATTTCTCATTCTTTTATGGTTACACCACTTGACATTTTCAGGCGCATTCAGTCTTAAACGCAAATGTAATTAATGCAAATGTCATTTCAAATGACATGAAACCAACATAAATACAAAATGTACATTTTAACAAACCTGATGCAAGCTTTTAAAACAAGTTCTTAAAGGATTTTTTAAATTGCTCCTCTTGCCAACCCTTACTTGTCACTGTCCCACATGCATGTAAAATGAAGTCATGAAAGAACTCAGCTTTAGAACTGAGGGTCGGATTGCAATTTTAGAAATAAGCCGCAGCTCAGCTGGTCAGTGACCTTCACTGCTGACAAGAAGCTGTTTTTATCAACCAAACAAAATAAAAACTTATGAAGACTGGTTCCAAATCTCCACCTTTTGAATTAAGACACCTACTGTGACAAAATGATCGACAAAATAACAAACGCAAAACGCAAACAAGGTACTTAAAAGACTTAAAAACAAGGACTTGACAAGATACTAAAATAGAGGTGTTAAAATACCAGGAAACTACATTGTTGGTTGACCAAATGAAAGCACCT
The DNA here is from genome assembly GCA_900302305.1 of Polymixia japonica. Lineage (NCBI taxonomy): Eukaryota > Metazoa > Chordata > Actinopteri > Polymixiiformes > Polymixiidae > Polymixia > Polymixia japonica. The sequence goes on from OMKK01090699.1 coordinate 6,794, forward strand.
TTACAGGGTGGATCCTCTAGATTTTAGAGATATTGAATAATGAACCCGAGTGATTCATTCAGGAACCAGATGAAGTCTTCAGGCTAAACAGAGAACAGTAACAGGGTGCCGTGTTGCATCAGGATGGAGTACCATGTGGTGACGGAGAGAGACAAAGCTGTCTGCACAGCCTCACAGCGGACACAGAGCTGCTCTCTACCACACTAGGCTGCTGCCAGCTCCCGTCTTCTGAAGTATTGAAGGAATGAACCTCCCCAGACGTCAGCTCCCCGCACAATCCACCGTGGACTGGCAGGCGTGAAGCATCGTTAGCGTAGTGAGAAACACATTTACACACAGATGCAAATCACATTCATAAACACAAACACAGGTAATAGGCATAAACACAGAAACACACGTCAGATGCATAAACACACAAACGTCACATCATAAATACACACACAGGCCTACACACACATATCAACTGCATGAACACAGACACACATCAAAGACACACACCCACTCGCATGCACAGAAAACACACACACACACACACACACACATTACAGACATACAGTATACATACACACATGCACATTACAGGCACACATAGACATACTCTTACAAGCACAACCCTACACGCTGACACGATCACGCACAAACGCACACATCATGCAAACAGAAACACGCGCTGCTACTGGGTTCATCTTACACGAGGTCGCATAGTTACATTCACAGAGTCTCTGGGGTCATTCTGAAGCAGCCTGTTCTTCACATGGACTCTTCCAGCGAGCTTATTACACCCATCCAGTCCCTGAGTGACTCATTCACCGGCACACGCTGACAGATCCTCACCCGTCACCCCGCTATACCACTTAAGCCAGTTAAATAGCTGTTTGAAAAGGCCCCGGTGACCTAGTGTATACTTCACTGGAGCACTGCGCCCCGCCCCTGCCTCAGGAGAGCAGAGAGCAACGGGAGAAAACCGCGCACGACGACGACAGCCGAGCAAGAGAACGATCGGGATGGTCAGTCGTCCTTGGCTTGCGATTTCTCAAAAGTCTCTCCTTTCATATCGTTACATTTTGTCTCGTCACATTTCATGCATTTCGCTGCCATTCTTAGACTTCCAGTGACTTACGGTGAATAAGCAGGCAGGGGTTCAGTGTCCTGCTCAACGACACTTTGGTAGGACACATAGCTGTTGTGGGAATCAAACATGCAATATTTAAGGTACAGAATGGTGTAATTCGCCTAGTCCAATATGTGGACTAGCATAGTACCTGAACATGTCTTGTAAAGAGGTTTATTTGAACAATTCCACATGCAACTGATTTGGATTAACTGTTTGCCTGAATTATAGTAATTAACAATTACTAGAACTGTCCAATCCTACATTAGCAACCGTAACTAGGCCTGTCAAGCTTTCAGAACAAGGGAAAATGCCAAAACAGTGTTCATATGGAACCTGCAAGTCCGACAGCAGATATCCTCAAAGTTAATGATAGTTAAGTTAAGATAATGATAATGATAAGGATGATTAGTTTTGCTAGCAATGGGCTAAAACATATATTAGATAATGAAAGCTATAGGGAGTCATAACTAAACGTTAGCTTAAAATAAAACAATATATTGGCTTACCCTGCTGCGCAAGAACATTGTTGTTCCTGTATATGTTTGCCCTGTATATGTTTGTGGTGCTTGACGCGTGCATTGGGACAGATGCTCTGCAGAGCTCTGCCTGCCCATAGAGAATTACATGCACCTAATGCATCCACACTGTAACTTTATTTCCGGAGATCTATGAATCAAATGGTTTTACCAGCACATATATTGGGCCGTTCTGGCTCGACAGTGTGAATTTCACACATTTAATAATTATCTAAGCTGAAATAATAGTGGATGCATTACTCTGCAACAATCAGTTCTGCCGAATGAATGCATGAACCCCTTAACACTCGGTAATGACACTTCAGATCAAAGTTTGATAGGAATCAAATGGTTTTATCTGCACATATTTAATTTGATTGACTTTGACACCCCACATTCATTTTTCTGCATTAGAAAACCTCATTTTAGTATATCTGACGCGAGGTGCCTGCAGGTCTCGGTGGGCAGGCAGAACTCGGCATTAAACCCGTGAGCTTTACTCTCGATAATGTCCTCTTCATTCATAATACTCCACCGACAAATTACATTGTGAATGTAAATGTAGCTCTCAAATGCATATTGTAGTAATTTCTGTCTACTTCTCTCTGATATTTCATCACTATTATTCCAGAAATGTGTTATTATTTCATCTGGAATATATCTCACTTAAATAGTTGAAAATGGCATATTGACATGCCTGAAAGGCATAGCAACAGTAACCAAGGAGGGCGAGAGTGAATGGTCAATTCCAACAATCCATTCAAGTTTAATAACGCTACATAACCAGCAGGTACTGTGCACAAGTCAAGAGAAAAATTGATGTAGGCCTACAACATTTTCATATTACACCTCAACCGCAGTTTCATAAATATGTTTTTAGAAGTGATTTCCTGTTTATTCAAACATGACCATAAGACCATTATGTTAAAGAGGTCAGAGCAGCTCTGTCCGGCAGGCATGTCCTCTCTCCTCCTCGCTCAGGTCAGCATGGTGATACTGACTGAGGTAAACACCCCAGAGGATGTTTGGAAAGTGGGAAGTCATTACACAGAGGGCTCCTGTCTGACCATGGTGGCTGCTGTCTCTCTCCCATCTCTCTCTCTCTCTCTCTGCTGTCTCTCTCCCATCTCTCTCTCTCTCTGCTGTCTCTCTCCCATCTATCTCTCTCTCTGCTGTCTCTCTCCCATGGTGCTGAATCAGTCTCTGACTGATACATCCATCACATCCTGTTGTATAGCAGTAGAAGATGTTGTTCTGTGGATAACCTGGTGAGGTCATCCCCCAACCAGAAGGTTGTGGGTTCGATCCCCTGTGTGGCCACACCTGTTGACCTACCCTTCTGCAAGATGCTTAACCCCTGCTCCTGCTCCAGCTGTGCTGTACTAGCTCAAAACCACAGGGAGAAAAGTTAATTTCCAACTTGGGGGATTATTATGGTATGGCAAAACAATTCAAATATCGCTGTGAAATGAAGGATGGAGAGTGTCAGCAGTACAAATGGTAGGAAGGTGTTGTCTGTTTGCTAACCAGTTAGTCTGCATGGCTCCCTGCAGGGGCCGCCGGTTCACGCTGACATGAAACATTTTGTCAGAATGATACAGTACCACACCCCCTGACCCCCCCCAACACACACACACACACACACATTTGAGCTGTCTGACTGAAGAGCTGTGAGACCCAACATTTCTCCTGCCATATACATCTCATGTGCACTCAAAACACACTCGCACACATTGTTGTGCAATTATGCATATCCTCTACAGGGGCTCCTGTGGCTCCACTATATCACGTCAGCTAGATAGATGACTGCTCCCTGACTGTGCTTGGTATGCACACAGACTGAGACACACACACACACGCACACACGCACACACACACACACCCTCATCCATCTCAACCCTCTATCTTTTAATCCATAGCTAGGTGCTTAGCTGGTGCAGGTGCCCTGCCTGTGCCCCAGTACAGAGTAAATGTGTGTGTGCACGTGTGAGGTTATGAGTGTGAGTAATTCCATGCATGTGTGAGTGTGTGCTTGCCTGCTGTGTGTGTGTGTTTGTGTGTGTATTTGAAAATGAGTGCAATGTGTGCTTGCGTGCTCTGTGTGTGTGTGTGTGTGTCTCTCTATACATGTTCTGTGTGTGTGTCTATGCATGCTCTGTGTGTGTGTGTGTGTGTGTGGGTGTGTGTCTGCAGAGAGCCAGGCCGTGGTTTGGTTATCAGACAGGAGGATCCATGTTGGGAGTAAGTTTGTCTACAAGACGACGGGTGGCTCTACTTGTCTTGGTTTCCTCGTCACCTCCACCTGACACTCTGGACTGAAACCAAAAACAGGCTTTGATCTGCAGTGATGCAGCAGTCAGCAGTCTCAGCTGGGATGAGAGGATG
>OMKK01090700.1:0-15506 GCA_900302305.1 Polymixia japonica
AAATAACAGAATCATGTCTATTATTACCTGTTTAGAAACTAAACCTGACCACAAACCTGTTTAGAAACTACTTTTCCATATATCATGATGCTTACTGTAGCTGTGTTATGTTAGCTGTATTATGTTAACTGTGTTATGTTAACTGTGTTATGTTAGCTGTTATGTTAACTGTGCTATGTTAGCTGTGTTATGTTAACTGTGTTATGTTAGCTGTGTTATGTTAACTGTTATGTTAGCTGTGTTATGTTAACTGTGTTATGTTAGCTGTGTTATGTTAACTGTGTTATGTTAGCTGTGTTATGTTAACTGTGTTATGTTAGCTGTATTATGTTAACTGTGTAATGTATATAGCACAATATATTTAAACCTTCATCAGATGCTACTTTTCCTTCGACATGGTAGATAAGTAACCACAACGTGGACACAACTTGTCTTAGACATACTGTATGTATTAGACCCATATCTACACAAGCTACGGTATCATACATGAATATCAATGTCTAGTATAAAAGTAATACATTATATTCCTTTAAGTCCAATTCAGACTTCTTTTCCCCTGCTTTCCTGCTTAATGATAACTGTAAACAGGTTCGATTGGCTGAACTGATGCCTGATAGACATGTGCTCTGCTGTGGTAAACAAGTCCACTCAATGCAAAGCGAACTGTAGGGGAGTGGGACTAGTCTGTGAACGACAGAGAGAAACGCGATGCAAACTCGCTATAAACACGTTTGAGGCTCTAGAGGAACAAAATCCTGGACGATTTTGAAATTCCCCCGGACACATTTTTTGGTCTCAAAAAGAGGACATGTCCGGGAAAAAGAGGACGTCTGGTCACCCTAGGTTAAAACATGAGAGATGTAGTTGGGGGCCATGCCTTGAAAGTAAAAATCAATCCTAAAACTAACAGGTAACCAATGAAGAGAAGTCAAGACAGGAGTAATGTGTTCTCTTGGTTCTGGTACGAATGTGAGCTGCTGCATTCTGAATGACTCGTAACCATTCAACTCATTTCTTAGGGAGGCCGGAGAAAAGAGCATTGCAGTAATTTGGTCTGTTAAGAAATGAAAATGTGAAGAGAAAATAAGATCAGAATCAAATATCACCCGCAGATTTTTGCCTGCTGTTTACAACCCAGTCTTGTAAAAGCCAGCATTGCTTAATTAATTAAATTAATGTATTCTCTTTTCACTTTTGCGACACTTTTGAGTTCTGTTTTATTGTCATTAAACAACAAAAAATGATAACTAATGAGTGTATTGATTTTATTGATCTTATTGGGATTAACAGTGAGGTAGACCTGGGTGTCATCTGCATGTTGATGACCTGTCCCAGTGGCAACATATATAGCTAGAACAGATCAGGGCCCAGAGCCGCAGGTAAACCATTATCCGCAGATAATGGGGACAGGGCTAAACCAGACTTAAACCAGGCTAAAACAGTCCCTGCTTTACGGTCTATTAAAGTGTGATATGATACACTGTATCAAAAGTGGCAGAGAGATCTAACAACTAACAAATCGATCTAAGATCTAACTAATGGTGCAATCACCATTGTCATTGTCAGAATTCAGACAAATGTCATTGGACACTTTGATACAAGATGCTCATATGAAGATTATCTTTTTGAACTGTTAATGCATGTAAGACATTGGATACAATATTTCTGGGGATTCCTTGTTTTTATTTGGAAAATGCATTGTTGATGCAGATGCCCTCCAAGAACCATCCAAACCATTGCAATCCATTATATCAGGGAGTCATAATGAATACGATTTCAGATATAGAAATGATCTCTTACTCAACGATATTAGGCAGGTACTAGGAACTAGGTCTAATTTGTCTATAGTTTTAATGTTAAATATTTATGACTAGGGAAGGGAAACCAAGAGCAATGTAGTAAGTGGACTTAGATGATTGAAGCTCATTGTGGATGTAGCTCTAGGTTAATTGAAAGAAACCAAAATAATAATAATAATAATAAATTGCATTTATATAGCGCTTTTCCAAATGCTCAAAGACGCTTGAAATGTCCTAACAGCAAACAAATCTAGTAAATCTATGAGAAACTATTGACATGAATTGCTCTCAACTATATATAATTTGTTATGCAAACAAAATGCAACATAATGAGCTGTTTAATCTAAAACATCTTACGTTTTGAACATTAGTAGTTGCACACAAATGTAACCCATGTCACTAAACACCAGTTAAAATAAATACACATTTGATGTAAATATCTTGAATTAAAATATTTCTCATAAATAATACTCATATTAGGGACTTTTCAGTTTTAGAACTGTCTCTGTTAATATCTAGCTGGCCAGTTGTTCTGATGCAAAGCCTGTTTTTCACCTTGGTTAGTCTATGTTCCTATTTTTATCTGTATGTAGTAAATCAACTACAATTCTTTGTAACAGAGAAAGTACGACTTATCTTGTCACTTTAACTTGTAACCGTAGGCAAGATATAGGCAAAGCCTTTCTTGTACTGCTGGGTTTAATTTGGTCATTTTGTCACAAAGTACAGAGGGAAATATGCAGGATTGGGTTTATTGGAGAGTCCCAAAAGGCATTAACTGTATTTTAGGAGGAACTGGTGAGCACTTATTAATGAACTAAGAAAAATTATTTGGTTAGAGATAATATACCCAGCAAGAAGGAGAATATATTTCAGCAAGTGAAGCCATGTCTCATTTGATTGAATTCCTTTCAAGTAGAGAGAATAAAATCTTGGCATATCACGAGCAAAGGACTCAACTATAAAAACCAAAAGACAAGTGATACCAACATCTTTTCTAGCTTCTCTGGCTGCCAATGCTGTACTGCTCCAAGTGTCATCATCCATGCAGAACCCAAAGGTCCCAAGAACCCTCTGATACCATGAAGAACCCTCTGATACCATGAAGAACCCTCTGATACCATGAAGAACCCTCTGATGCCATGAAGAACCCTCTGATACCATGAAGAACCCTCTGATACCATGAAGAACCCTCTGATACCATGAAGAACCCTCTGATGCCATGAAGAACCCTCTGATACCATGAAGAACCCTCTGATACCATGAAGAACCCTCTGATGCCATGAAGAACCCTCTGATACCATGAAGAACCCTCTGATACCATGAAGAACCCTCTGATGCCATGAAGAACCCTCTGATGCCATGAAGAACCCTCTGATACCATGAAGAACCCTCTGATACCATGTGGCTACTATCTGCCAAACCATTTCAGGTAATGGCATCGAATATGCAATAATAAAAAAGAAAGTACTAATAATATAGATGAAAATAGTCATTCTCAAATAGCTGCAACGTATCCACTGCATTACACACTTGTCTATCAGTCTACTCCTGTATATTACTATACTCCAGACCTGGAGCTAACTAGTTTTAATCGGTTATTGCATCATTGTGGGGTTCCTGGTACTCCAGGAAACAGGTGCTCCATTATACACGGGGCGGCGTGGCTCAGGAGGTAGAGCGTGTCGTCTAGTAGTCGGAAGGTTGCTGGTTCAATCCCCGGCTCCTCCAGAGAGCGCGTCGAAGTGTCCTTGAGCAAGACACTGAACCCCTAAAACCCCTAACAGCTCCTGATGAGCAGGTCGGCACCTTGCATGGCAGCCTCCGCCATCAGTGTGTGAATGGATGAATGTGAGGCAAGTATTGTAAAGCGCTTTGAGTGGTCGGTAAGACTGGAAAAGCGCTATATAAATGCAGTCCATTTATCATTTATTTATTTATACACAAGGCTATAACTTCATCAGATAAGATGAGCTGCATGGCCAGGAAGTTGTACACATCATTCTGATGTTTTGGTGCTTGGTTGGAATGCTGGTTTGGGGGATGTAGCATTCTCCCTGATTGGTGCCCTCAGCATGTGCACTCAGTACATAAAAGCAGATCCATTCATTACCAACAGAAAATATAGAGCCATTCTAATTCATCAAAATTATTTTACCAAATGTGAGTTGTCTCGACTGAAATTACCTTTCAAAATCCCTTCAATCGGGGAACTTTTGCTGACGGCTGACAGCCACACGCATTACACTCACACCAATCACAGTCCCTTCTACTAATGAGGGCAGCCTATATAAACTTGTTGTCCAAATGTCCTTGAGTCGCTTTGAGTCGATGAAGAAAGCTACACTTAGGAATGCCAACCATCACGTCTGTTGTAGGTTGCATCAGCCAGATGAAGATCCTGCTCCCGCTGCTGCGCTGTTCAACTCCAGTAACTCTGCGCTCTCTTTAATGCTGTGCTCGTGAAAAGATATCCATCAACACATGATAGCAGATTGTTGCAGTAATCATTGCGTTGGCTCCCTTGATGTCACTATGCACAGTCAGCTGCTTTATTTCCTGGGTGCGTCCTGGTGATCAGCAGGTACAGTACAGACTGGCAGCAGTTGGCTGCACACAGGTAAATCTGTCTTGGGTAGACATATCTAGCTGTTATCTTTTCTCTCACCTTGGGTTTTGGTATAATTACTGCATGTGGTACCAATACAATGAGTTTACTTACCGATTTAATGTAAGGATTAAACATTATACAAGACTGTCACAGCAGCCTTTTAAAGTCCCATTCCAGATGTTGTTCTTCAGGGATTTTAGAAAAAATGTACTCGCCGGACGGAGGCAAAGAGCACCAGCAGTACCAAAAGGATGTAGCAAGGTGCAGTTCTCAAAATCGAAAGGTTTGGCTCAGTTGAAAAAAGGCAGGTAATGCTACCTGCTATGTATGCTAGCCTGCTGCTAACCCACTACCACGCCACCAATCACCTGCCTGTTCTTCCTGATTGGTAGATTAGTGCACTCAGCATGTGCACAGTGACTACATAAAAGCAGGATCCATTCACCGCCAAAACTAAACGTATTGCCATTCTAATTAATTAAAACTCTTTTACCAAACTTGAGTTGTCCTGACTGAACTTGTCTCTGACACATCGTTCCCCAGCACAAAGCTTTGACACCTGCTATGGTCCTCTAACTATATCTATTGATCTTCAACCTACATGTAGATTACTCACCATGGGGCAGATTGCTTAAGATTCAAACCTTCTCTCAAAAGCCCTTATTTATAAAACGCAACAGTGACCTTGAATTGATTGATGAATTTACAGTGGCAGTGGAGTCAGTTTGCCATTAACCTATTCTGAGCAGCGGTGCAGATAAAAGCAATGAAATTATTATGCCTATTAGCCCCACTCTACTGATTGTCTACTCTACTCACTCTGATTGTCCATAACTATGTGCAGGTTCAATAGACCTCATTAAGACATGATGGAACATCAAAGACAGGCAAAGCTCTCACCTGTAGAACAGAATTATAAAGTAAGATGTGGTGGGAAATTTTGTCACATGTTCTTTAAGAAATTGAGGAACCCTTATGCCCTTTGAACCCTCAATTTGTTAAACAATTTCTGACATTAAAGCTTTTTTGAGGGTGGGAATTGTAGTATTGCATCTGACTAAAACTGCAGTGAAACAGGAAGGGTGATGGTGTCGTGGGAAATTGCCTCAATAAAAATTAAATAACACAAAACACTGGGTTGAAGTTTAAAATATATTGTATACAAATATATTGGAGAGAGAGTACCTTGATACAGAAGCAACAGGAAGCTGTCTCATCCCAAAACAAGCATCAACTGTCTTTCTAACAAGCAAAGAAGTCTTACATGATTGGCCCATTTGAAGACAGGTTCAACCTATAGGAAAACTCCAAACGCAATAGCATCCATCAAGAGACCCCCTGGAGGGCTCTCCCAGGAATGGGCTACGTGGCAACATGTTGAAACAATTTCTTCTGAAGTATCTTGGATCAATACAATTACAAAGGCTCTGCTCGACCATTTGGCAATTGGCTAACCCCCCACAGGAAGTGACACCATGGGGGTCCTGCGGAAACATCACTGCAGCTGTTACATGCAAAAGGCTTGACAACGATGAGAGAAATGATCTTGATGTAACTTGTGAGATGACTATATAGTCAATGCATCAATGATTTAACAAAATGATTTAACAAATCAAATACATAATAATGAACAAACGTCAAATATGAGAAAGAAAAGTAATACTAGAGACACAGAATGAATAAATGATAATGATATCTTAATGTTCCATGCTAGTTTACTTTCACAGTGGCACTGACCTAGTAAGTGATGGTTGAGAGTTTGAAAACACCCTCTTATGGTCTCACTCCCTCATATCACGCTGACTCTGGCAATGAGTTTTAACAATTTAACAACTGAAGAACCTGATTAATACTCTTTTGTGTTTTGGACAGTAAGCTGCATGTATTATTCAACTGACTTTTTTCCCCACTTCATCCTGCTTTAAATAAATGATTTCATATAATTAAAACCTGGACTACACTTTAGCTCTAATACACAAATTTGAGGACATCTTTTTATTTTATTCTTTATTTACATAACCTGAGTCATTAGTTCCACTTTACAAACTATAATTCGTTGGTTTTAATACAGATTACAGCAATCCCACCGCCCCTCATTTAAAGAAATGTCATGTTTTAAATGTGGAGAGGATGTTATATTGTAGATGTTTTAACAATTTATGTTAGAAGGGTTCAAATGGCATTTCTTAAGCAACCCTCAGTTCCTTAGGAAATAATATTTTAAAGAGATTCTGTTTTGCAGGTGAGAGCTTTTGCTGTCTTTGATGTTCTGTCATGTCTTGAATAAGGTCTTCAGGAGGTCAATTCTGCTCTTGAGTGCAAAATGGATGTGTAGTGCATGTAATGTGTAAAACACCTCACCTTGTCATTGCTCTCCAGTACCTTAGTTTGCTCTCTATTTTGAACAGCACTCCACTGGTTGCACTACTGAGTATTTCAAGATGGTAAGTGTTCGGTCACTCTGGAAAAAAAAACAGGATCCATCAGTGCTCAAAAACAGACCTATTCTTACGTTAGTCCAAAACAGAGAGGGTGATCAAAACAACTAGAGGCATTTCACAACTAGAAGGAATTTCACAAGTTTCACAAAATAAATAGTGGTTTACTGTAAGTATCTTGCTCAAGGATACACAGACATATGTCCTCACCAGGGTTTTGAGCCCAGGACCTTCCAATTGGGGGATGACCTCACAAACTGATGACCTCACAAACAGATGACCTCACAAACCGATGACCTCACAAACCCCTGAGCCGTCTTGTCCCCCAAATCATTTGTCTTGGAGTGGTTTGGTAGGCCTTTCTGTAGGATTGCCCTGGACTGATGTCAACTTATCAATTCAACAGGAAATGTGGTCTCTATTAGCGATTCTGTTTCTTTGGCTTTAATTCAACAAGGTATTAAACTCATTGGCCATGTTATTGAGCAATAAGAGGGTATGTTATCCTGAAGATACTCACTTGTATAAGTGAAGCCAAACAATCCCAGTAGGTTGTTGGTATTACATAACTGTCTAGCTGATGACTGGATGTCTCAACATTTCCAGCTAATAAATCCAAACCAATCTAAGGTCTGTGTTATTGTGCAGAATTCTGACAATAGGTTTGGCTTCTCTACACTAGTTGTACTTACTTTACTATTATACTCAGCCAGGTCTGAGTCCAAACTCCAGCTCAGCTCTTCAGACCCCTGAAGCATAGTCTGACATCCTCAGGCATATCTTCAAATATCACTCTTTTGTTCACTGATTCTTATTTGCAGTTGTCTGTTTGTCTTGCTGGTGTAGTGAAGGTTGCAAGGACATGTTACACACACTACATGTGTGGATGCACAGGACATGGCTTCTGTGATCTTATACGTTCTTCTACTTTAAACCTACAGCACCGTCCGAGCTGTGCTGGAAAATGTAACATGACTAGTTTATCTTTTTGGTCTATAGTCTTATGCTCTACAATTATACCTCTTTCCAACATAAATAACTGACCATGGGTTGTTACAGTGAAACACAGGTAACAGTGAAACACAATAAGTAGTTGGTGCACTACTTTTAAATTCAGCTTGTGAAGTAATTGCAGAGGAATTATTATTTCTTTCCTAAATGCATTTTCTTTTAGATGCTGTCTTGATTTGTGAAGGAGAACACCGCCCCTACAGAACCGTGCTCCTGAACACCGCCCCTACAGAACCGTGCTCCTAGACACCGCCCCTACAGACCCGTGCTCCTGGACACCGCCCCTACAGAACCGTGCTCCTGGACACCGCCCCTACAGACCCGTGCTCCTGGACACCGCCCCTACAGAACCGTGCTCCTGGACACCGCCCCTACAGACCCGTGCTCCTGGACACCGCCCCTACAGACCCGTGCTCCTGGACACCGCCCCTACAGACCCGTGCTCCTGGACACCGCCCCTACAGACCCGTGCTCCTGGAGGAGGTAGGGACTGAATGTCTTGCTTTGATACATTGATAATCAATGGGGAGTGACGGTTTATTAATAGAACTAGGTCAGACTCCTAGTTAGCACTGGCTTAGGTACCTGCCACTGGGACTGTAGCCTAGGTATGCATCCTTCCTGCTATAAGCATTGGTTGTCTGTGTGATTGGGCTAGTGTCTGGATGGTCTGCTCTCTCTTTCCCTGTCTTTCCAGGTCTGTGGACACTAGCTTGCGATCATGATGTTTGTGGGGGCGATGAGTGGAAGTGTACTGACCTGGCTGCACCGTCGTCCTGGAGACTGTTGTGATGGCAGCCTGGCCAGAGATTCCTTCCTTATTCTTTTACTGCTGCCCCATTAGTCCAATTCTACATTTTCTTAACATCTGATTTGTAAATAAATTGCCCACTCAGCACCGACTGCCCACCTGACCATCCTGGAAGGGGATCCCTACCTTGCATCCCATCCCAAGATTTCTTCCCAAGATTTCTTCCATTTTTTCCTAACCAGATATTTTTCTGGGAATGTTTCCTCTCTGATCGAGGGTTAAGGTTGGGGGTTTAATTCCTCTGTTAACTGCGGCCTGTAAAGCTCTTCGAAACTTTAATGCGATTAAGGGCTATACAAATAAAGTATCTTTCTCGAGGTGTCAGGGGGTCTTCTGAGGGATGGACGGTCTCCCTACATTGTTTTACAATTCATGAATAAAATGAACGAATAAAAGTTTGAATTAATTAGCAGTTGAATATTAGTGATAAAGGAGTCACGTCATAATAATAATAATAAAAAAAGAAAAAAAAGTATTAAGCTCACATGAGTCCATGATATTATTTTGGGAGTGATTGGTGAATAGTGATGTTTAAACAGGAGATATTCTTGAAGTGAACAAACACTCACTTCTACACTGCTGACACTTTTCTTGAAAAAGAGCAAAATGTTGTCTGCTTGATGTACAGAACATAGATAATGAAGCTGCCAACATGGTATTATCTGTATTTTCAAACACAACGCAGGAAGCAGCAGAGTACAGATGAGACTGTGCTGACATCATCAGTCTGTTCCGCGGCCAATAAAACTCTGAGCAGTGAGACAGCTACCTTGCAAAGCAAACTATGCCTATATTTATCAAATGCAGTGTATATAAGTAATAATTAATAAATTAAATTAAAATAAAAATAATAATTGCATTTAATTGTCACACACGTTTGAAAAAGGGATTGATGCTCCACTAACCACTTCAGCAAACACAGCATTAAGCTGTAGCCTGCATCTCCTTCAGCATCGATGTGTAACAGAATGTTGTGAACCCATTTTATCCTGCAAGTTTTGGAAGAAACCAATACCACAGGGGAAGGGGTGTGTGAGTTTTTGAGGTGTGATCTAAGACATAATTAGAAGAATTACGTTTGACTCATGATAAAATGATCATAACTACATCGGAAGGCTTTTTTTCCCACAAGTGTGTGTGTGTGTGTGGGGGGTGGGGGGGATCGGGGTCCTTATGACACTAGAGTGGATGTCCCCCCCCGTCATCTGCACCCCTGTGTTTAAATAACCATTTTCAAATGACAGTATTAGCCTCCAATGGCAGGCAAGCATTGTGTTTCCGTCCTAGTAGACAGACATTCCAACAGCATGGCCGTGGTTGTCATGACAGTTAAGAGGGCTCGTTAAGCTGAAGGACAACATGAGAGGCGAAACAGCTAAAATCAGACGAGATCAACTGGGTTGAGGCTTTTACAGGGAGAGACAGGAAAATGTTATTAACTCTTATTCTCAGCAAGACTTTGCTCAGTAGAATTTAGCTATAAATTAATAAATTATTTTCCTTTCATTGTTTCTCTACACTATATGTTGATGGAATATATTTGCATAATCTCTATAAACAGATTCTGCATATGAAAGCAGAATCTGTAGGCAACAGGACAAGATTTTGATATTGGAAGCATCCTGGTTTCCGTTTGTAGTCCGTTTGTAGTCCGAGTTGTAGTCCGTTTGTAGTCCGTTTGTAGTCCGTTTGTAGTCCGAGTTGTAGTCCGTTTGTAGTCCGTTTGTAGTCCGAGTTGTATTGACCAATCACGTTGGAGTGGGAGAGAAAAAGCGCATTGGCCGAAATGCAGTCTCTGAACCCTCATGAACAATGTGAAAAATATATTTAGAATTTGTTTATTTGTCCTTCAATCAAAATAGATTTTGAAATTCAGAATTCTTCAAACTTAACTTCATTTCCATTTTGTTTTACCTGACAAAAGCATGTGTTACCACAGCAAAAAGTGTTGTCATGCTGGGAATCATAACTGAACCATAGATATACCATGTCTTTAAGCAGGTTAAAGAGCCTGTGTGTGATATCCTGACTCTACCAAAGGGCAATTTTGGGGAACGACAAACTGTTCAAAACAAGCTTGACGTTTCCCGTCCCCTGCGGTGCCCAGTTTCTTGGACTTTGGACTTCTTGGATTGTAAAAATGGCTTAGAAAATAGGGTCAGACAAGTATCCAATCATATTTCACTGAACCTTCTTAAAGTACAGTCCTTTTATATTATTTTAACACAAAATAAAAGATCGCACATAGCAGCTTTAAATAAACCAGCTTTTAATACATACATTTGTAACAGTGTTTGATTAATATGTTTGTTGAGTTGGGTCATGTTTCTTACAAGTTTCTAACAAGTTGATACAACTGCATGGGTTCACATGATTGGACAGTTTACAAAATGATAAAATTCTTTGCAGATCTAGCCTCTCAATTTCCATCTTGAAGTGCATCAGATCGATGAATTTAGCTGTAGAAATGGACAAAATGTTATCCCCAGAAGGTTCAGGGTCCTCCCACCATAGCTACAGTAGCACTGCGATTTATAATTCATTTTAATATAATAAATGTTAGGTAATATAAGTGATATTAGGGTAAAAATGATAGACTTGTGATAATATCAGAGACAGGAGTCAGTTGGAGGAGGAGCAGGAGTGTTGTATAATACATTATGCCTAATAATACATTATGCATAATCTTGCAGCCTGTCCCAGTACCTTTTGAACCAAATTTCACTGAGTATGTTTACAAATTTTATCAAGCAGATTGGAAGCTGCCCCTTGACTACTCAAAAGTCTGAGATACATAATGTTAAATATACCATAAGTGCTCTTTTAAATCCGCCAATATGTCCAAACAATCATATGCTGTTATTAACATGCCTCAACTTTTTCTATTCTTGATTTACGTCTAATTCTCTAATCCAGAATTGTAGAATACACTTGCCTGCCCAGTCTGTACTGTTTGGGAAAATATATTTAGCAAGGTACTTTTTTTCCCCAATAATTTGTTTATTGAGTTTTCCATGCAGGTTTAGCGGACAGAATTGACCTCTGAGATATTGCAGATGTACTGGAGCGAGTCCATCCGGTAAAATTCTCCATATACTTACTGTACATTCAGTTTTTATGAGTTTTTTCACCTCCAATAATTTCTTTTCAGACGTCACAACGTGTTCTTTGCATTGCAAGCATTTGTTTCCGGGGGCAGATTTTTTTAAAGTCAATCAGATCAGTAGAAGATTGAGGTTTATTTTCGTGATACGTCAGGATCAAGGGCCATTAACAAAACTGTCATGCAGGATCTGCAGCCTGATGTTCAGTAACCAACTGTTCATCACACACATACATATAATAACAACTCTGTTTATCACACACATACATATAATAACAACTCTGTTTATCACACACATACATATAATAACAATAACAACTCTGTTTATCACACACATACATATAATAACAATAACAACTCTGTTTATCACACACATACATATAATAACAACTCTGTTCATCACACACATACATATAATAACAACTCTGTTCATCACACACATACATATAAGTTTACTGAATTCTACAATAAATGAATGTATCAAACGACGTTAGATTATATAAATTGAGTGGCGTTCTCGCCGTCGTTGTGATGTATACAACAGGTTACCATGTCAACCTGGACAGACGGCGGCCATTTTGGACGCTGTCTCTAGTTATACTCTAAACATAAGGTCAAACATTACGCAAATTACATTACACAGTGTGCGAAGGCAGATTCTTCAGAGATTAGTGCAAAATGTACTGTTACAAGGGAGTCAGAAACCTAAATGACAAATTAGTAGTATTTCTTCATCACAGATCGTTTTTGCACGGGGAGGTTTGAACAAGGAAACTCCAGTAGGAGGAGAAAGTTAACAAGATAAAAACCAAAGCACAAAAAAAATGAACAAACTGAAAAAAAGGAAGGCAGACCAAAAAAAAAAAAGAAAAAAGAAAGAGGAGACGTTTAGGATTCAAAGGACATTAAGAGAGAAGGAGTCTTATCGGAGGTGTCAGTACATGGTGTGTTCGTATCCATGGTGTGTTCGTATCCATGGTGTGTTCGTATCCATGGTGTGTTCATATCCATGGTGTGTTCGTATCCATGGTGTGTTCGTATCCATGGTGTGTTCGTATCCATGGTGTGTTCGTATCCATGGTGTGTTCATATCCATGGTGTGTGTAGCAGACAGTGTGTATGCAGGTGGATACAGATGTGTGTGTGTGTGTATGTTCCTGTATAGTGTCATTGTACCACAGAGCTACTAACTGTTCAGCGTTCAGAGTTTCTCTGCATATGTAGTAAAACAGTCGCCACATTTTATAGAACTTGGCAGTGGAACATCTCAATGTGCATCTAATCCGCTCCAGTTTATAGTGAAAAATGTCCCAGATCCTAAATGAGTGGGAGAGGGAAACAGGGGATTTCCACCTAAACAATAACAGCCGCCTTGTCAGTAAGGTTACAAAAGCCACAAAGTCTGAGCTATATGTAGATAGAGGCGACACACCGAGCAAGGCAATGGTAGCAGTTGGCTTGACTTGCACCCGCAACACTGCTGACAAACCTCAAAGATCTCTCTCCAATATTTATGCAGTGATGGAAAGGTCCAAAACATATCTATCAGTGTGGCGGGAGCCTGTCTGCATCGGTCACAGATAGGATCTGTGTCTGTATAGATATTAGAACCTTGGTCCAGTGATGGAGAAACTCGCAGTGGGTTACACAGTGCCTGGCGCAGACACATGAGTGCACCCTGCGCAAAATATATTCCCACACTTCCTCTGAAAGTTCCTCGCCCGAATCCGCCTTGATAGCAGTAAGAGACGTGGGCTGTAGACAAAACTACGGACCTGTAAATACCTAAAAAAAAAAAGGTTTCAAGGGAGTCTACCAGTTGCTGAAAGGATGCAGAAGTATCATAGGTCCTGCAATGTTTTAATGACAAGGTGAGACCAGACAGAGGAAGTACTGCCCAACACAGATGGGAAAAAGGTGTTAGCAGCCAGCGGGACCAAAACAAAGGAGGCTCGCAGACCGGAACGTCACCTGAACTGTTTTCAGATCCTACGGGAAGACTTCACCAAGGTATTACAGGTGTAGCAGGAAGTGGGGCAATTAATAGAGGAATGCATGAGAGCATACAGAGAAATTGGCTTCTGAAAGCAGCCACTCAGGTTCTCTGAGATATCCAGTACTGCAGCGCATGGAAGCTAGCAGGCCTGTAATAGTACTTGAAGTTCGGTAAAGCCACCCCTCCGAATACTTTCAGTCCGGAGTCACGGGGGCTTTTTTATTCCTTATCGTTTGTAAGCACCTTGAGATATATAATGTCAAGAGTAAAAATCTAGATCCTTAAAAACAGAAGTTGATGTAGTCATATGACCTATGAAGTACAAGTTTTAAAGTATACGAGTGTTACAAAGTACCCTGCACAGAGGTAGCTGACCAGTTTAAAACTGTTTGTAATTACAGTCATTATAGAAGAAGGTTTGTCTTAACAGTTATCTGATATAAAACCATTTTCCCTCACTGGTACGAATGTTGACACATAGTCATTTAAAAATGTCACAATTCAGTTTTCATGTCATGAATGCGGAAGGCCTCTTTAATCTTTACTCTTCTCCTTTCTCCTGTGTTTCACTGTGTAACGTGACCGTTATCCCTCACTAGACGCTGTGGTGAGAGAGCTTCTTTGAAGTACAGCTTATGTACTGTAACCATAGAGACCAGTTTGCCTTCACTTCGATCCAGAATGACATGAAATGCAGCATCGTAGTTTGTAAGATAAAATAAGACGAGACAAGACCAGATATGTAAGATACCCTACAAACAACCACCCTGTGTTATGGTAAGCCACCCTTTCCAAGGTGATCAACCGTATTGATCATTTATCTGAGGCTGTGAAGAGTCACACCATTAATACCTTTAATACCATTAATACGTTTCCCATCCTCGTCTTCAACCGTATGCAGCTTTGGCCCTGAGATTTGGATTTTTATTTTAGTTTGTCCACACACAGCTTTTTTTTCATACAAGCCCACTTTTTCTCAAAGATCTTCAGCTCTCAGATCTCAGCAGCAGTAATAACAATAATAATAATAATAATAATATTAACTTTATTTATACGCACCTTTCATACAAGAAATGCAGCTCAAACTGCTTTACAGTAAAGAAATGACGTGCACATGAGTGCTTCACGTGAAAATAGACAGAATTAACATAAAAACAGGGATAGAACGCCATAATTAACGTAACACAAAAAAATAAAACCCACTTGAAATAATAATAAAAATAAGATAAAAATATAGATGAAAATAGACTTCTGTAGTACTTTTAATGTGTTAACCTATAGCATGTTTTGCGTGATAGAGATCTTTAATGTTCTTATTGAAAAACAAACACTTCTGACTTCCCAAGTCATAAAAGCAACCAATAAAATAAAACCCACTGAATAATAAAATAAAATGAAAATAAAGTTAAAAAAAATAGAATACATAGAATGCATAAAATCAAGTAAACCAACATTTGAAAGGAAGAGCAGCAATGCATACGTGTGATGCAGGCGCAAAAAATAATGTCAGGACTGAAAATCATAGCCAGTTAAAGGCTAACGTGAAGAGATTTTAAAAATATTTTAGGAAATATTTAGCGAGTTGTCTTCCCTGATATCTATAGCTATGTGTTCTTTCGGCTGTTGCTGGGAAGCTCCAATAAACCAGCAGCACATGACCGCAGTGTTGTTGAAGGTAAATAGTTAACAAGGGAGTTACCAGTGTAGCTTGGTCCTAGCTCATTAAGAGCTTTGTAT
>OMKK01090705.1:3765-20481 GCA_900302305.1 Polymixia japonica
ATCAAACAAGCACAGTACAAGGTTGATTGACTTCTGACTGCCCTCACGCATCTATTTAAGCAGGCAGGCCCACATGTCACAAGAACTAGTACAAACTGGTTTCCAGCAAGAGATACTTCAGGAGGAACCCCACTGAGGCCAGGTGCCTGCCATATATCACTTGGGGTGTCCTGAGATAACACATTGGTTCGAGAACTTCAGGAAGACCCCCACTGAGGCCAAGCGCCTGCCGTACTGTATGTCCCTTGGGATAACAACATTTGGTCAGCTCCTTGTAAAGTATCTCTGCTAAATGCAAAACAGTTTACACATTATTCTAACATACGCTCAGACTCTGCTGTGGTTCTCATGACACTCAGTGAACCCGGACCTTTTAAACAAAAGTTTGGCTTTTTTTTTTAATCTCTTATAATATAAAAGAGTTTTGTTGCTGTTCTTTGCCTCCAGCATCTTCCTGTCTAATCAAATAAAAGAATGAGAGGATTCTCTATCTTTGCCTGTTTTAACTTGTGTGCTCTGAACAAAGTCTTGTTGACATCTTGTTGATGTCAGTGTTACCTATCAAAACACCCAGTAAAGCTGATCACACAGTAAAGCTGATCACACAGTATCATGTCTACCGGTCTGTCTTCCAGCCTGATACATCAGAACACTTTGAAATATTGGACATGACTGTAAATGTTCGATTTTAAAACTGGAAAACTGGGTTAACGGAGATCAATTAGGCCTATGGGGCAAATGCGAGTCTACTTGAGAGAGAAACCTTGTTCAACAGATCGTCAAAACAAGATAGTTTATGTTTTACATTACAAAAACAGGAACACTTCCCATAATATTGTTTCACAGACCAATGTAAAAACAAAGAAAAAATATGTTTCTGCATGTATAGCCCGTTTTCTTTTTTTCTTTGATCTACTGTTTCCAAAAACTCTAAAACGGAACAAAAACTTCTCTAGACAATTAGACAGCGGCTGCAGCCACTAATGCAACACGACTACACAGTAAATATCTAATTAAACAGCACTTCTTTTGTGTTGCGGCTGAGCTGTTGTAATTAATTTTCTTAACTCAGACGCCACCTTGTGGTAAATTTTAAACAAATATCTTACTTCCACAAAGGAAACCAGCAACGTCAACTTCAAAAGAAGAGTAAAATAAGCAACTTTTTTTTATATATATATAATACATTCAAAAACAAGCAACCTTTTCCATTTATGTCTTTTTACTCTAGAACTACTTCACCCAGAATGCACTACGAACTATAAACAGGAAGTGCGCTTTGGGGGTCAACCAGGGGTCGAGAGGCGGAGCTTGTTGGACGCTGCGGCGAGTCGCGCTAATTTAAAAACGTTGTGGATTATCTGATACTTATCTTGACGAGGATAATATCATAAACGCAAATCATACACATCTTCATTTTAACGTTACGGTCAGATAACCGGCAGCTACTATGGTTATACTAGGTAGATACCGCCGCGTCCGATTTGATAGCAGTCAAACGGTGGTGTGAGAACGTTAGCTAGCTAACATTAAGATACTGTTAAGACAAGGTAAGTCTAACGTTACTGTGTAAAAACATGAAAAGATGTGATTGGTATCCTAACGAATCCTGACAAACTACAGTGGTGTTTTTAAAGGAGGCTCTTGACTATAAATGGAAGCCCGTCTAACTTGGAATGTGGTTACCAGTGGTTACCAACCTAATGAGATTTATCTCTGACGCTGCAGCAGGTATCCTACATGGTGAGTATAGCAGAAATGTAACTAGCATTGTGTTCATTTGGGCTTAATCGGGATAAAAGTAGACTCTCTGGAGTGGTTGTATGATTTCACACTTTTTGCATGCAACTGATTTGAGGATGCATGATTAACTAGTCAATATACCAGTAGTTAAAATAGTATTTTGTCACCATTATTGTAGGCTTCGAAACAGAGGAGGAAACCGTTCGAGAGTAAGTTCCTCTACTGCTATTTTACCGTCAATTCAAAGTAATTCATTAAACCTCAGCAAAGTTGTCCTTAACCACCTCATGGTTTTTCCCCAGGTTCATATGAAGGCTTATTTGACAACCCGCATGGCGAAAATGGTAAGAGAAAACAGTTCTGCAAATTCGATCACTAAGTGTCAGAGCTGTGATGGTATAATCAATACATTCATTTGAATGCTTGATATGATTTGGTACCTGCTCACCAGAAAACCCAGCAAGGAGGAAATCAGCTCGTGGTGGACAAGTGAACCGGTAAGTCAAACGAGACAGAAATAATGTGAGAGTAGAATACCATCAACTGTAAACTGTCACCTTAATGCTTGCAAGTTGTGTTTGTTTTCTTCTCCAGTTTAGCTATGGATGATAACTTCTTCCGTCAGCTAGCTGAAGAAGCAGCGAAGGATGATGTTGAGGTCAGTTGGTATTGACAGATTTCACACTGGCAATTGTTTGTTATTCAGGTGTTATAAGGGTGTAAAGATGAATATTATTTGGCCAATTATTTTAATATATCCATTTATAATTTTATTTTATCCATCCAAGGACTCTGATGTGTCAGAGGCTGATCCCAATGACATACTGAAGAACATGAAGGTACTGAATTTGGGAAAAAGAAAAGACAGTTAAGCGTACGTTTGCTGTTGTATGTACGTGGTCAAAGGTTCATCAACAATCCCTGCCTACGTTTCTGTTTATTCTTGTACAGGACATGGACGATATGGATGCTGATCTGTTTGGATCAAAGAAGAAGCCTAGTTCAGCCCCTACGCAAACAAAGGCCTTTGATAATGGCGGACTGAAGAAAGACCCTCCCAGATCGGAGAGTAACGTAAAACCAGCGGGGCCAGGTAATACTGTGCAAGGTGCATCGATGACCTCCCCCACCGTTAGCTTCACATCATTAGTGCCGTCGGTGTTTCCACTAATTGTGATCAGAGTGAGTAGTATTTCCCTTCTTCACTCAGATGAAGCCAAGAAGCCAAGCTCCGCCCCTTCATCTACAGCATCTGGCTACAGGAAGTTCACCTTCTCTGGTGAGTAAACCTCCCATGCATTTCTGTGAGCAACGTTCTTGTAACTCAACTCAGAAGAACGTGAGTAGATCCTGATCATGAAGCTGTAGACTTCACAGATAACTGCATTATTTCTCCTGAAATTGCTGCATTGATTCAGATGATGATGATGATGATGATGATGATGGTGGAGGTGAAGGTGGAGGTTTAGACAAATGGCTTACACTAAAGGTACCTTGGTAAAGAAACATGTTTCAGTTGGGCCTTTAGTTTGTAGCTGAATAATATCAGGTGGTGTACTAGTACAGTAAGTTTTAGTGACCCTTTGTTGTTTTAGGATGTTGTTTTAAGGCCAAAACTTCCCACACACTTTTATAAGACTGGAGGCATAGAGGCAACCTTGAAATACTATTTTTAATATGATCGTTTATTAGTTCAGGAAATCTTGCAGTGTGCTGTAGCCTTCAGTTTCTTCAAAGACAACATATTTACATATTACATATGAAGGCTTTACAGTTTGGTGACTAGACATCAGTTTAAACGATATTCCCACAGCGTTGGCTTTAATAGATTGTTATTTAATCTCTCCACAGATCCAGACGACCCCTTGGCTGACCTGCTCGATGACTTGCTTCCAGAGGAAACCAAGCCAGAGTCTAAAGCCGGCGTGCAGAAGGTTCCGCCTCAGAAGTCACTGTTTTCTCCTCCGGTTTCCCCTATCCTAAAGAAGAATGCAACAGGTGGGCCTTGTATTATTTGTTCATACAATTGTTTGGTTTTCATATACATAATAAATTGTCATCTAAAAATATGTGTGTTCATTATGTTCCTCCACCAGCTAAGGTGCCAAAGAAACGGGATGAGCTGACGTTTGACGATGATGACGATGATCTACTGGATGTGCTAGGATCTGACAATGAAAAACAGCATCCTAAAAAGAAGGACACTATCATTAGGCTCAAAGGGGAAAGGTAAATCCACTCTTCTATTGGATAGAAACTCAAAACAACCTCCATGGCCATCAGAGCAGCCACTGTACACTTACAATTTACAGTTTGAGGCATTTAGCTGATGCTTTTATGCGAAACGACTTACAATGAGTGCAACGGTGGAAAAGGTTTTAATTCCTCATCAAAATTACCAGATTACACACAACCAGTAAGGAGTGCAAATGTGTTTTGGTGGCCTGTAAACAGTCATGTAAGCAAAGCGACATCCAACTGAGCAATATATGCAAGAAACCACAGCACACGATATAATGTAAAGGTAAACAAATCAGAAATGTAAGTCAAAGGTTTGCCCCGTTCCTCTGCTCTGTCCGTCCTTAGCAGTGAGCCCCCGCAGAGAGCTCGTACCCGGCTAGATGAGATCCTGGAACGCGGGACATCACCTCGTCTCTTGGAGAGACCGCCCACGGGGGAGAAGAAGGTCCAGCCTCAGCCTCTGGAGAAGAAGGAACAGGAGAAGAAGGAACAGGAGAAGACCTCCAGCGCTAAAGGTACCGGAGAACTGCGGCTTCACAGCACCGCTGTCGACTACATGAGGGTGAACTGATCGATGGTGTTTTTGTACTTTCCCTGTTTGTCAGAACCTGTGCTGGAGGATGACCTGACGTTCTGTTCGTATCAGCCCACGGTGGCGTCCGCCCCTGAAGGACGACAGTCAGGCAAACAGTCTGTCAGGTGTGTCCCACGTCCAACCATTGGATCTTACAGAACTGTATGATTTTCCAGTTGCTTTTTTTCACCAAAGGTAAACTATATAACCGTTTGCCTGTTTGACTGAGCAATAGTTTAACCAGTAACATTCTCTCAGGTTCTCCACAGAGGATATCAGTATCTCTACTCCTGAAAGAAAACCAAAAGTCGCCACCCCGACCTCCACCCGCCTGCGCAGTTCAGCCGACTGGCTGGGCCTTAACACAAACGACGAGTATAGTTATCTAGACGAAGACCTCAAAGAGCCCAAGAGTTTACCGGAGAACCCCAAGACTCCCTCCTCTCCTTTAGCAGAGAGAAGGCCTTCGCTTTCTGGTAGTCGTGCCACACCTGCTGCAAAAACAGCAGCTGAGACTCCGGCTTCAGCCGCCACTTCCTCCAAACCCCCCAAGCCAGAGGTCCCTAAGAGCCAGAGGAAGGAAGAGGAGGAGGAGGAGGAGGAAGAGGATGACTGGCTAACAGGAGCGCTGAGTAGGAAGAAGGCTCTAACGACCTCAAACTCGGAGACGAGAAGGTCCAAGCAGGAGGACTCTCTTGGTCTGGGTGAAGAGCTGGACCCCGACTCCCTCCTCAGGTACTGCAGATCCAGACAGTGTTACCGAGTAGCACCACAGGACTAACTGAAAACCCTCAGTCAGTACCGACCTAGTATCTGCTCTGTTTTTCAGTAAACAAGTCTCCTCACCAGCTACCAAGAGCCGAGAGGACGACACGTTCACACTCGTGAAGGAGCCAGGGTAACATATTGCTTATTCACATCCACATACTGTAGTTATTCTATATATACTGTAATGACTTCAAATGTTTAGTTTTGTTTCGTATTCTCTCCATGCGGTGTGCAGGGATTCTTCCCGGAGACAACCCGGCCCTGCTGCTCATTCTACCCCCGTCAGAGCTGAGAAGCCCAAACAAGGTATTCAATCATTACCCATCCAGCTCACTCCTCATACAGCACATTGGAGACTCATTTTCTATCCGTTAAAATCCCATTGCTTCACATAACAATTGTATTTTTCCAAGCCAAGTCCCCCTGTAGGCCCAGTCCTCCACCTCCCTATGTCCCGACCAAGACCAATTACACTCTCAAGAGGGGTATCAATCACTCAGCTGTCAGATCAGAAAATAGCCGGGCTGCTGTTTGATTAATTGAACCAATCACACGTCCACACATCAACAGCCTGTTGATCAACTCTCCCCTCTCTACAGACACCGATCCCCCAGACCTCTCGGCTCCACCTCAGTCTCCTTTAATAGTCATCCAGCGTGCAGCCACCCCCCAGCCAACTCCGTTGACCCACCTGGCCCCAACATCCTCTCCATCGACAGCTTTCCCTGCTCAGCTAGACGTTGCTCAAACTCAGTCCCATTTGTCGCGTGCCTCTATAGGCTCCTATCACGAAGTCGCTGGTCCCCCGCCAGCCCCTGCTGCTAGCATTAGCGGCCCTCAGCCTCAGTCCCAGCCTCAGCCTCAGCCTCAGTCCCAGTCCCAGTCCCAACCCCACCACTACCCGTCCCCGCAGGACTCCAGGGCATCAAGATGGCCCGGTCAGGCTGCTGACCTGTCCGCTAACTATCAACCTCTGCAGTGGCAGCCCTGGTCCAACCCCATGTCTACTATATTGCCTGGCCCAATGTCGTGTAGGTAATCTCAAGGAAATGTGAAATAGGGAATCGTAGTGTTTAGGTCGAGTAGCATTTTCACAGTCTCGCCATGATGTCCACATTGTCCCACTGGTCACTCACTGTCTTTCTCTGATCCTCAGTGCCACAACAAAGCCACATGCAGAACACGGCACCTGCTGCCCAACAACAGGTACTCTTGCTTTTCTAACACTATTTATTGATGTTTATAATCAGATTTTTGGTCTGAAATCCTTCCCTTTCTCCTAAACAGGTGACACTTTCAGCAGACAGCCTGCATCTTTTACTGCAACAGCAGGTAAGAAACCCAAGGCTTCCACTAAGTTTATCGAAACGAGAGCACGTTCATCATCTGTTTTATTTTTTGACTCGATTATTCTTTCCCCAAAGTTGATGCAGTCTCAGTTGCTGGGGCTAGGGGGTGCTCTGGACGCAGGGTCCCTGCAGAGGCAGAGGGAGCCGGAGCAGCAGGCTGGAGATCATCAGGCTTTACAGGCTCACATCATCCAGCTGGAGGGGCAGGTTTGTTGAAGCTACGTTATGTTACTACGTCCAGTACAGTGATAGAAACAAGCTGGATTTAGGTATTAAAATCATGTTATACACAAAGGAACAATACAGTTCAGTATTTAGAGTTGTTTTATTTTATTTTCCTAAAATTCTTCCTGAGCATAATAATAATAACAATAATTAATACTGTGATAGTTTATTGATATATTCTCTATATAGAACATTACTGCTGGAGCTACTAGCAATTCATTGTCTTGCTTAAACACACAATCCATGCTTGATTTGAACGGTCGCGTCGCCCCACTCTGTAAATTTGCTGCTGGAATTCACTAAGAGAAAGATTGACTGAAGCAACGTGCGAAACCAAAACAACAATGTTGTTGTAATTCCTTGCATGGCCACAACAGGGCAGCACTTAAAAACAGTTACCTCCACATATACGTCTTGCCTTAGACTCCTGTGTTCTTGCCCAGGTCAAGACCCTGCAGCTGGAGCGAGACCAGAGCCAGATGCTGCTGCAGAGCTTTCAGCAGAGACACAGACGGGACATGGAGCTCATGGAGAACACACACAAGTAGGACTTCTCATGTATAGCTTCTCTCCTGGAGATTGAAACTACATCACACAGTATTTCTGCGTGTGTTCCTAAGTACTACACATGTCCTACGTACACATATGACATATATTATGCATTTATTTTTCCAGCACTCCAAAGGCATAAATATTTCTTTGCACTTCCAGGGCTCGCGTGAAGCTGCTCGAGGAATCGGTCGCCCAAAGGGAGGTGAGGGCACGGCAGGAGTGCGAGGATCTCATGGAGCGTCTGGCCGCAGTAACGAGGCTGGCTGAGCAGGAGCGCTCGGAGCTTCAGACTCAGCACCAGCGCAGACTGGGCCAGGCCCAGCTGGACCGAGACCGTGAGGTGGAGAGACTCAGGGACCTACAGAGGTAAACCTCTGGAACCGGTCTTTTCCAGATTTCATTCTGGTATACAATGACTACCAAGGGAATTAACAGCACAATTGGAACGTACCTTTGACCAATCAGATTGCTTTACTGAAACCTACTGTATGATGCAATTTAATACTTGAGTACATTAGGAAGAGTACATTTCAGGTATAACAGCCTTGAATACCTTTTTATGATACTTAAATAATGTTATAGTTTCTAGATTCTAGTTTATAGATCTATTTGCCATATTTGTCCCACTTTGCTCTCCAGAAAATCTATCTTGGAGATGAAGAAGGACCATGAGGACCAGGTCCAGAGATTGAAGAGGTTAAAGGATGAGGAGATTGATGCAGTCACAAGCGCAACATCACAAACCAGGTTAGTCATCATGAAATCCACGTGTCCACCCTAGTGGTGTGTCGTTTTGACAACATGAAATCATAAATTATTCAACCCCGTAGGAATATTATCAGGAAATTAGTCCGAAAGATGCCTTGCTCTAAGGCACTTTAGTAGGCCTCTAGCTGGGTTCTCTGGGTATTTTGGTTGAAGAGTCTCTCTACCCACTAGGGCGTCCTGCTAACCTTACCCTGCTTTACTACTGTAACCTGAACTCCTCCAAACAGATCCACAGACGTTTTTGAGATTCCTGTAATATCTCCTAATATGTTCGCCGTGTCCCTTTAGGTCTCTTACAGTGGTGATCGAGCAGATGGAGCAGTTTTCTCACCGGCTGGGAAACCTGTCTTCCCGGGTGGAGAGCACTCATGAACACACAGCCCAGGGCCTGGAGCAGGGAGCGCGGCAGAGGGATGAGCAGCTTCGAGGTACCTTCCACCCCTTCAAACACACGCTTGAACAGGATGTTCAAAATAGGATCAGTGATACAAGATATGTCTCTCTAAGGTTAATAACAGTTGCATTACGTTACCAATGTTCTGCCCGCTCTGCCTTAAGGTCATTGTGTAAATGTATGTTTCAGTAATGCAGGACCGTCTGGTCCAGCAGCAGAGAGCCATGGCAGAGGAGAGAGCTTGCCTGAAGGAAGTCATCACCAGGATGGACACTCTGGAGAAGGTCAGACCCTGAATGGATAGGAAGGATGCCACTATCGATTAAACAAAACAAAAAGCTGTACATGTTTGCTATCAGGTAGTGATACACATGCACCCAAACACACTCCCCTTAGACTACCCAAACTTGTGTTCTATTTTTATTTTGTTTTATTTTGTTTGTGTCAGGAGCGCTGGAGGGTGACAGCAGAGCAGGCCAAGGCAGAATCTGCCCAGAGAGGCCTGGAGGAGGAGAGGCGTTCCCTGACGGTACGCGTCAACACGGAGAGAGAGGAACTAGAAAGAGCTAAGGTAAGGTCCACTACAGACATATAAACACAGACGCCACGTTGACTGCTTCGGCCCGTTGCTGCGATACGTCAACGTCGCCGCCATCTTGGACCGGGCGAGACCGACCTGTAAACAAATACAAGTGAACGGGGAAGCTGCGGTTTTTCTGGATAAAAAGCACTATAACGTTTACATTTCTCAACCAGAAAATCTATGGTCCACGTAGATCATAAATGAATGATCCATGAATATAAAAACGACTCACTGAAATCGGTTGAGAAATGTTATAGTGCTTCTTATCCAGCTCTGTTGAGGGGTGGGAACCTGAATCAGCACAAACAATGGGTTATGTGTGTCTGTGTGTCTCTCTGTCAGAGTGCTTTGCTGGAGGAGCAGCAGTCGGTGATGCAGCACTGTGCAGAGGAGAGGAGGAAGCTAGCTGCTGAGTGGGCCCAGTTCCACGCCCAGGAGAAGCAGAGGCAGGAGAGGGCCGAACGGGAGACTAGCCGGACCCTGGAAATGGACGCCCACAGACGGGGCTCCATTATCAGCATGGCGCAGGTGGGGGTGGAGAGGAGCTTGTCACAGTTGGTTTTGGATGGTATACGGCTTTGTCAAATATTGTGCTCCAATGCATCTGCTACCCTGTTATTTCAGACACATTACCTTAAAATGTAATGAGATGAAACAATGTGAACTTCATTTCATAAATGTGTTTTGGTAAAATATATATTTATATGAAATGCATGGATGGTGCATCATTTAACAAGCTCAAATGTTCCAAGTCATTAGAGATCCACTAAACGGCTCTCCTCTCCTGCGTTCTGTCCTAGGAACAAGCAGAGCTGAAGCTCCGCACTGGGGAGCTCAAACAGAAGGAGGAGGCTGCGGTACGAGAGAGGGAGTCTCTGGAGAGACAGAGGGAAGAGCTGGACAGAGAAAAGGAACGGCTAAGCGGTACAGCCCTGAGACTAAAGACACGCGCACAGGAGGTGGAAGCCTTCAGCAAGGTACATCACCCTGTCCTAGATTTATGAGTTGAAAGATTTGCACTTCATCTACTGTTATGCATAGTGTTACTATAAGCGTGTAAGGACTTTGAGCACATTATCCATCTTGTATTCGTAGCTGGCCACAGAGAAATACGAGGAGGGAGAGCGGGCCTTGCAGGAGGCCAGGAATGTGGAGACTGAACACCAGACAAGGCTGAGGAGTGTTCACTCCCAAATGGAGAGACTGAGACAGCGAGAGCAGCACCTCCATCAGGCATGTGTTCCGTTCATTTAATAGGCGATTACTTTGTCTGCTTCCTACACAGTATCCATGCAGGATACTGTCACGGCAGATGTTACTTGTATGCATTTTATATGCTAGTATCCCTTTGATTTTGCTACAGGAACGAATGAGGATGAATGGCCTGCAAAGAGAAATGGAGCGGCTGAGACAGGGCCTTCCCATCACCCCACTACCACCAATCCCACCTGTATATACAGGTAACAAACTAAGAAAATACATACTATACTAATGTGATGGAACCAAGTATATAACCTTTTTACAGAAACTGAGACCAGGTTTGCCTTTTCCCACCCAGATTTAAGCCAAGTGTTTCCAGATCATGAGCTGGCATCTACCCTGAATGTTCCTCCTCTCGCTTCACTCCCGAGCCCTGGGGCTACAGAGTTTCAGGCTAGGCTATTTTTGCTGAAACATGCTGCAGAGAAGGTAAACGGTGTATGATAAAGGGCTTAATGCGCATGATGAACCCCAAGAATCACTTGTAACTTCATAAATTTGCTGGTTTCCCTTTAGGATCGTGACTATCTGCAGGATGAGCAGTTCTACTTGGACACACTGAAGAAAACATCTTACAAAATGGCTTTCCAAACAGATTGACCAAGACTTCCTGTCAGGCCTTATGTTATGTCTTTTTATGTTCAATTCTTTAATGTGCCATGACACTTGAATTTTATAGACACCTTATTAAAATAAAATAAATCATTTTAGAAAAATGTTTTTTATTGCAAGTATATCAAGTCATACATTAGCCATGGGATGCCAAGCTTAATGTCAACTACACTGGTCTGCATCCAAAACAGTCGACTTGACCGAGTTTGGTCCATCACAAGGTCCGTTTAGTCTTTGCTTTGTTCTTCCTGTTGAGTCAACCTGTAAAGGAAAGAAACTATTAAATTACATCGAGCCAGCAATCCCATTTTGGGCCACTTCAGTGACCATCTCACATCAAGCCTCAGGTTACCATGACTCCACACTAGTGTTCAGACAGGGATAACTTTTATCATCACTGGCTTGACAGTGAATTAAAGTCTTAAAGACATTTTGGTTTGCAGCCGTTACCTGCCAATGTCCTTTTACGGCCATTTGTCTTCTCAAAGACTTGTCCACGCTGTCTCACCTGTAAAGACATTGCATTTTAGAGATTTGGTTTACACAATATGTCACAATCATGGCAGGGCACAGGGCTGTGAGGGCATGTCTCAGAGCAGCTTTAGCCATCGTCAGTTATCGCATCAGACGGCACTTCCTATTCAGCAGTTTCATCACAGAACCCACAGCAAATTAAACCACTAGGGATGATCTAGTAACTTACATACCGTTACACCTTGTGTCTTCTCTGGGCGCTCAATGCAGTGTGGGTGCTAAGGAAGAATCAGCAACCTGTAACAGCAAAAATATATGTATATATTACCGACAGATATTTCCCACCATGTGACTTCCGAGTATCGGTCTTCAGCAAGTCCTCAGATACCATTGATTTCCACACTTGTTCTTCAGACAGGGATAACTAAACTCATCGTTGGCATTGCGGGCGTTAAGCGTTAAGACCCTCTAACACATGAAGCTGTCTTTACCTGCATCGGCGACTCGTTTCCTTTTCCACGAAACCTTCCACCCGTCCCGGGTCAGCAAGCCTCGCATCTTACACATCGGTTTTAAGTGACCTGTAAAATGTGACATAACACCGGTTAAACATGGATCTGTAACGTTACACAAACAAGAGGAACATGTAGGTTAATGCTGGTGATGAACACGTGTAGGCCCAGAGGAAGCAACTACCTTAAACTCCTACTTACACTGAAATAATACATTATATAGTATATTTTAAATGTACGTCTCAGATGTTCAACATCTGTGATCCACGAGTCTTGTCCTGCATGTTGTATAATAACCAGATTATAACTTCTGACCTGCACCGCTTCCAACACGTGTTGCTAAACCTCAGCTTGCTAGTTTGAGTCATGCTATGCTAGTTAGCTGCTATGCTAGCTTCAACACAGACTTCCATCCAGTGATATAAACACTTCTTATTTTATTACTCACGTCAAAATCCCCCAAATTCACGGCGGGTCATCTGTGATGCGGTCCACGCTTCTATATAAATACATTATTATAATAAGAAGACTGTCTGTTTCCTACGTTAAGTTGCTATCTAGTTGTTACGTCTCGCTCTGTTCTGGTCCGCGCGGATCAAGAACCGACGTCTCGCGCGGCGACGCTTTTATACCGCGAGACGCGTCACGTCACCACGTGAGTGAGTCTCGAGCGGTGATCGAACCGGGCGTAGCGGCGCGTGCTGGATGTTATCAATTAATCATTCTTATGATTTAATCATTAATTGTGACTGTACGTGAGCGCTACGTGCAGATGTACTGAACACGTAACGTCTTGGGGAGCGTGATGACGTACGTGGTCGGGCAGCGTGGCGTCTCGTAGTGATGGGAGCTCCGGCTCTGTTCAAAGATTCGGCTCTTTTGGCTCTGCTCTCTGAGAAGAGCCGGCTCTTACGGCTCCCAAACGGCTCTTCATTTAGTATCATTTAGAGCCTTATATTTTAGCCTAACTTAGCAATTATGAATGGTTTGTGTGTTAGTAAGCAATTTTTCATTCAGTGTTTTCATAAAAGCCTTATTTGTATGCTTTTTTCATTACAAAAAATACACAGTTACTATTGTTTAACATTTTAATCAAACCTTTAAATGAAACCTTTAAATTCCTTCTTTCACATAATGGTAAGATCCTAGTCTGTCCTGCATGTGATTCATGTGATTGGCTGCATGGTGTGTGGTCCCTGCATGGATTCTCAACAGAGCTGAGCAGCAGCGGCTGAAGATTCGGTTCTCCCCGACGGGAGTCGGCTCTTCTCGTTCACTACAAAGAATCGGCTCTTAGAGCCGGCTCGTTCTGAACGACACACCACTAACATCTTGTAGTTCAAACTCATTCAATGTTACATCCTAACATCCAGCGTTGTTTTAATCAGACTTACACCAAGGTAACAGAGGCAATAGATCCAGAATTCTTAACCACAGATCAGATATTTCACTGAATGCTGAGCACAACGTTACCAAAACTTCAACATTGCATAACAAAATAAAACAGACCTATTAATTGGTATTTATGAAGCTGCTGAATGACTCTAAAGCAAAAAATGCTGTTTGCTCTAAGCGTTTCTCCAAAGTGATTATTCTGGAATGTCGACCAACAGGGTGGAAAGCAGCTCCGCTCCAACTTTCAATGCTCCAACTTTGTGCCATTCCTCTTCCAGTCACTAGGGAGAGACTCGAAACTAGGAGAAAATAAACCAGCTGTTCTACTCGGGGTCCCGCAGCAGTCGAGGCTGGCAGCCGCAGAGTCCGCACCGCACCGCACCGCACCGCACCGTCCTCCCGCACACCGGCCGCGGTAGGTTCCCCTGTACGCGGGGATGGAGAAAGACGCGACCGAACCGGACCCGTCCCGTCCGCGCAACGGCACCGCGGCTCTGCTGTACGGAGAATTCACGGACGCGCTGGACGAGCGGCTCAGGTACTCCGTCAGCCTGACGCACAGTGCGCTCACTATCCAGAAGATCACGTCGTCTCCCGGACGCTGCAAGGCGGTGTTCGACCTGACGGACTGCGTGGGATGCCGGGCGCACAGGGAGGGGGACGGCGCGGACGCCGCGGCTTACTTCACGGCGTTTTTCTATCCGTTCAAGCGGCGGTGGATGAGCAGCGGCGCGGCGCGGCAGAGAGTAGAGCAGCGCTTCCGCGTCGCGCTGGTCCAAGACGCGGTGGCGAATCTCCAGGAGGCGGAGCGGTGGGCGCGTCGCATCCGAGACGCGTCCGCACGACAGATACCGCGGCGAGACGGTGAGAGCAGAGACACGTCGAAATGAAATTATTCATGTGCGCCGCTTTGGGTTTTTATTTTGGAGACCCGCGGTCTCTTTGGCGCAGGGTTCATCATAGAGCAGTTCTCTACAGGGGGGCGTAACATGCAAAAGAAAAGTGAGTGTAAAGTAACTTGCCTCTCCATCAGCCCACTTTATACCGCAGCCATGCCTCAGCTGTGTCTCTCTCCATTCCTTATTCTATCTTCTGGGCAACCTGGGTGCAAGAGGAATGTATTGTGGCATCATTCCATCTGCTCTCAGTAACCTGCTCTACCTGCTGGGAGGTGATCTGCCTCCAGTTCTACCTGGCTGATTCATTCAAACAACCCACTTGTGTGAGGGGTTAGAAATGCTTTTGCCAGCGAGCAGCTCGCTGCAGATGCACATAGTCTGTACTGCTGCTCGGTTGGATTCCCACAGAGAAATGATTGCTGATGGGTGGAGTTTCACATCAAAACAAAGTTGCTGCAACTTCGTCTCGTCGTGTTTTTATTTGTTCGAGAGACGAACTCGCTTCTGTTATCTTACTGGCTCATCAACCTGTTTTTTCTTGGTCCTGGTATACAGTGAGTCAGTAATTAACATGGCTAGTGTTTATTCAGCTAATTATCCCAATCACTCGCTCAGGAGGAAGGGATGATACTGTTGAGGGGTTAATACAAGGCCACATGGGTCCATAACTCCCAAACTAATGAGGTGACTCTGTCCACCATTTGCGTACAGATGATGAGGTGCTGATCCTTGTACCAACACATTCTAAAACATATTCACACTAGGCAGGTAATATCCTTCACTACAGAAGTGCTTATCTGGTTAAAATGTAAAGCAGAGCTCCATGCCCAGGGGCGCGCACTCCTGGGCAACCAGCAACATCCAAAGAGGAAATGGATATTTGACTTGGCAGTGACTCATTCAGAATGTGGTTCCTAAGAGTGAAGTCAGGTGTTGCTGGTGGGATAAGAGATGATGCTGACCTGCTGGAAGCCGCCCCCAGGTGTACACTGCAAGCAGAGAGAGAGAGAGGGCTCTTTGTGTGTTTTGAGGAACATCCAGCCTTCCTCTGGTCTGGAGTCAGCAGGAGTTAGAGTTCCTGCCCTATATTGCCAGGCAGGCAGATGGTGAGCTGGGAGGTAACTGGGCAGCCATCTCACTGCCCCCGCTGGACTCATACAAACAGGGGAACAGTTGGGAATCTTTTCAAATGTCAGGTCACACCTTTGAATAAACTGGCTATCGACAGCTGCAACTGACCGAACTGCTAGTTGATGACTAACAAATGATAGCTTGGTGCTCTAATGTGGATTATCTTGCTCCTTTGCTGCTCTGTAACCCAGAGCCTCAGTCATGATGCAATGTTATCATTAATTTATAAGGTTGTTTTAGCATTCCAGATCCAGGACAGCCAATAATACAGTATTTAACAGAATATATTATGCGTTTTAAATGAATAATGTTGTGCTAATAGAAACCGCAGAACGGGCTGTTGCTTTAACGGCGTGTTGCAGAGGTTGTGTGAAAGTCAGCGGGATTCACTAATCCTTCAAGTGTGGCGTATGTCTCCCCCAAGTTAATTACATGTCATCTCATCTGGGCATTGCGGATGGAAAGGTCGGATTAAAAGAGCGCTCTCGCTATATGGGCTGAATGAACATATGGGGAGCGGTTGCTTTTCAACCTATTTAGGGTGAGGTTGAAACTAAAGCCACCTATTGAAGGAGAAATAGCGTGTAAATAACAGTTACCTGGATGTAACTCCAGTTCTATGAGTAAGTGCTCCGCCCTCTAACGGGCTTCGCTATTGGTTAGCCCCCACAAGACCTCGTTAGGGGGCGGGGCTTAGAACTGTATTCAGTATGTGTTCTTAACGGTAATGTATGGTGAGGCTGTAGTATCCAGTGTGTTCTGCAGTTGATAGTAACCACAGTCAAACACAGTCGTTGTTATTCCCATGGAAAGGTTGTTCAAATGAACAAACCATACGTAATGACGTCCATACACTATAATGCACTCCTGCACCAGTTAATGGTCTGTTGTTTCCCATGCTTAAGAGGTACCGCAATAAGATCGCATGCAAGGGAATGGGGATGATGGTTACGTGTCTTGACTGGTCTTACTAGTGGTTGCCTTCAGTGTATTACTTTTAATCTTAATCTGTTTCTTTCCCCGCTGGCTGTAGTCTATTTCTGCTCCTCTGACGGCTGATAGGAGGCCAATTACACATTTTAAATTTACTCGAGACACATTCTGTGTTTAGCCAAATGCAAACTAGCATACTGTCATTTAATTCCTCTTTGTGCCACAATGGAATGAAAGTCATTTCACCTCAGGCTCCCTCTGATCCCCAACCCAGATACCCTTCAACTTAGAAACACCCAGCTA
>OMKK01090707.1:0-11104 GCA_900302305.1 Polymixia japonica
AGACCCTCTGCCAGGCAGCCCCAGATCCACGAGGAGAATTTCTCCAGTGTATCTGATTCTGAAGAGCACGGAGAGGAGTTTGGCTTTGGCTCTGTGGGAAACTCCTCCAGGGCTAGCATTCAGATCATCCCCAAAATCACCGTGGACTCGTTCAACTTTGAGATCCAGGTCAAGAGGTCCGCTGCACTACCTCAAAATCCTTGGCTCAGCCTGCCTGTGGACGATCTGGAGAACTCGTACACTGTCACCATTACACAGAACCTGCCATCACAGCAGAGAGACCCAAGACATCCTGACCCTTCAGAACCTTACCTAATTGCCGACCAGTCCAGTCGGTCTCGAGACCAGCCCATGCAGACAGCAGTATCAACCAGTACTCAGTCCAAAGGGCCACGGACCAGGGACTGGATATTGCAGTCACAAAGCAGTTTTGAAGATTCAGAAATGAGTGTCATATGTAATGTCCTGTCCAGCACTATAACCGATGGAAAAGACACGTCCAACTGCAACACAGAAGGACTCCCCACACTCCTCTGGGATTCTTACGACCTCCACGATCAAAACCAGGATCTTAGTAATGGGTAAGTATCGGTGATGGATGTAATTGACTTTGGAATGAAAGCAACTTTATTTAAAGTGCATTTCATACACAAGTTTAGAATAATGAAAATATATGCACTCATAGTACTGCAAGGTCCATTGGGTAATGGCATCCACCTTATGGCAAGTTCTCCTCTCTTTTTGCAGGATGAGCAGTTCAATGATTGATGTCTCCCTAAAGGATTGGGCTTTTAAGGAGCAAGAGGGTCTGAAGAAGGTGGAGGAGATCTTGGAAAGGGCTGATGGAATACTGGAGGTGAGAGGGCAAGCGTTTGTGGGGAAACGAGAGATGAGCACAGATGTGCTCGGTTCAAATAACCAATGTCAACGCTTTTTGCTTCTGTTCAGCGAGTATTTTCTTTCTTTAAAAAATAAAATAAAATGAAAAAATGGAGTGGGACTTTAATACCTTTTTTGTTTTAGTACAGCCTACAGTCTATTTTACACTCCCATCCTACCAGCCATGACCTTTTTCAAACCTTCTCTCCTGCTCTCTCTGGACCCCCTTACTAATGTATGTATGTTGATCCTGAGACTTTCCCTGATATTGACTTGGAGCACTCCGAAATCCTTACACACGTGGACGCGCACCCTTATATCTTATAATTGTGATTTGTTTGTACTAAATATGTCATCTTTTCTGCTCCATGTATAAATGTATTTAAGTATTTGTTCTACAGGAGGAAGAGAATGTCCTGGCTCAGGAGGCCGTGCTTGATGTTCTCTTGAGGTCAGAGGGTCGGCAGAATCAATGGACATTATGGGACAATGAGGACCAGCCTGGTAGGGTACGTTGCTTATTACATAAATGGATCAAATCTGGAACACAAACCATTAAGCTGGTGGTATGCTACTAAACAGTGGCCTATTGTTTTAGATTTCAGCAATTATATGTAGCTTTTCGCTTAATTACTTCGTCCTACAGATTAATTGGCAAAAAACTCAACATATCTGTTTTATCTTGGAGAATGTGCTACGGTTCTCTGGGGGAAGAATTGGCACTAGCCAATGCCCAAATGCTAGTAAATTTTAACTGACTGTCTGCTCTGCTAGCTACTGTGGCAGGTAAACCAACCATTATCCAGAATAAAATCTATTGTTAATTTTGCAAAAGAAATCAAAGTAGCTGTGGAATTGTTTACCAGACACTACGAGGTAAATTACATTATTTCCAACCCTTATTAAGGGGTTTCACATGACTAGCAGTCTGTGCTGCGCTTACTGCTAGATAGGATAGATAAGTAGCTAGCTGATACTAGGGATGTTAATCGATAAGAAATTATCGATGTCGATGCCTTATCGATTCCCTCTTATCGATCCGATTCCTTATCGATTCCAGATGCTAAGATGCTTGGCATTTACAAACCGTTTGCCCAATCCAGAAGCGGAAAAAACGGGCTTGTTCGTCAGATTCTGAAGTTTCCAACGGTACCTGAATGCATCACCAGCGCTGACTGCAACATACCAAAATGGCGGCGAAAGACGAGAGAAATTCGTCTGTAAATGTATTCCTCACGTCCCAGATCGAGAATATGCAGAAAATAAACCGTTACTCGATCTAAAGTCTGTAAAAAAACAATTAATTCTACGCCTCTTACTACTTTCGGCAAGCTTTGAATGAATTAAAACTACCCCGGTTTCGCGTGTCAACTAATCCGTGATTCCGTGATGATCATGAACATCGCTCTTAGTCTCGTCTTTTTTACATGAAGCCGTTTCCTCGTGTTTTTGTGTGAAATGCAGCCAAGCCTTGGAGCTTCTTTCTTTCACACATTCTGTTCCCCACTTTGCTTTTCTCTCCAATTACGTCATGCGTTTGGATTCGCTGAGCCAGGCGACGATAAGAGGAACCGGTTCTCAAAGAGGGATTCGATTCCATGGAATCGAAACTTTTCTTATCGATGGACCCGGAGAACCGGTTATCGATTAACATCCCTAGCTGATACGTCATTGTGGAGGCACAAAATCAGCTTCTCCTCTTGTCTTAGCACACTGTATAGTCATTGGTTGACCATGGTTGCGCTTTGAACGGTCAGCTGAGAATGGGGTCAAAGTTGAAGTTGATTGAACTTTGAGCACAGTGGCAAAGTGTAAAATCCCAATGCCCAAGGTAGGCGCCACTGCTCTCTCCATAGGAAAACAATGGCTTGGCTGGCGCAAAGCAGGTTTGCCAATAGATCACCAATGATTCCCGAGCGCGGCGCACGCTGCCGCTTGCCGCTCCCTCAGGGGATGGGTCAAATGCGGAGGACAAATTTCACACTTCGGTGTGTGACAATCAGTGGGACTTTGACTTTGGGACTTTAATAGTCATGTGAAACCACCTTTATACTATTAATTTGGTTGTTGCATGCACTAGATGCTTACAGTCACAAGTCTTAGTAAATAACCACACGTCCAATATGCTGCCTCTTTTTTCCAGATGTCTTCCAGTGATTTGGCTGAAGCCGGTGTAGTCGGCCTTGAAGATTGCCTCGTTTCTGCAGAATCTGAGAACGCCGGTCCACATAGATCACCGGGCACTGCAAGTGAAACTGAGGCCTCGGAGGACATCGGGCGCAGTGGTAAAGGAGTCAGTGCATTGGGTTCTATGGTGCCATGCAGCAAGGGCAATCTGCTCACAGAGCTTAAGCAAGTCCACATCCTGGATGAGCTCATTGTGGAGGAGAACCTGAAGATCCACGAGCTCAGACGCTGCGAAAAGAACCTAGAGGAAGAGAGCCCAGAGAAGAAACCACCCGACACACATGGACCATGGAGTACAAGCAAAGAGAGGCAGGTTTTCCGTCTAAAGCTGGAGAGGGAGAAAAAGGAGGTCCAGAGGATGGAAAAGAGTTTGAATAAAGAGCTAGATAGAGACCGTAAAGTCAAAAAGCGTGGGAGCAGTGCCAGGAAGGTTGTGAGATGTTCCATAATGGAAAAGGCTAGAGCGGAGAACCTGGAGGATCGAGCACTCTGTGGCAAGCTGTTATCAGGTAGTAAAAGCAGTTGCCAGAACGCGCAGCACTTAACATCAACAGTACCACATAACTCCCTAGGTCAAGATGCAAGTAAATCCAACAGCAATCAAACAGTGTTGACTCTGAACACTGACAAAGAGACTACATTTCAAGATTTGGTTCCGCCAGTAGATCCCATCATTAACTATAACCCGAAGGATCTCAATAGTTGTGTTGGTGAACCAACAGTACCTACAATAACTCCACTATGTAGACCCTCTGGACTTGAGGAATTCACTGAAGACGAAGGAATCCAACCTCAGAGATGTGTGCACGAGAAGGAGTTGGATGCAGAATCTGTGGAAAACGCCACAACTTGCAAACCGGAAGCTTCCTTGACACTTCAAATGGGGCCTGATGATGGAGCGTTTGACCCAGGTGGTAAATCAACCCTCCCTCCTGTGCCTAAAACAAGAATGGCTTCACTTTCTGTGAACAACAGCCATGCGGAACGGGAAACTCCTCTTTCCACAGAGCTTGTGTACACAGCGGTGTCATCGGGTGATGGAGATCCTAGTCTCGCTGAAACAGATTCACGAGATTCCCCACCGAAGCCCAGAGAACGTAAGAACAAGCCGCCAGCCAACGGTCACACCACAGTTCTCGGCCAGAATGTCAAGGAACACAGCAACAACAACAATAACAATCCACTCGCTGAGAAGCACAAGGAGTCATCCAACGACCACAACGGGTTCTCAGAATCTACAGAAGACGGGAAGAACTCAACAGTGGCACCTGTATCTGATGGACAGCTGCAGACAGACTCTGAACTTTCCCAGGAAACCGAGGCTTTGTTACCTGCAGATGTTTGCCCAAATCTCCAGTCGCCACCCCAGGTGTCTCCTGACCTGCCTGTGACATGTGACCCAGGTGGAAGAGATAACAACGTGCTTGATGAGCTTCAGAGCTATAAAACCACCAGGATATCTACCTCTATCTTGCCCACAAACCAGCCCCAGCTTAACATGAACACCAGAGAGGTATAGTCTGTTGGACTGTTACAGCTGTTTTTTTTGTTATGTTTTATGTTTATTTTTTTCCAGGTGGGGAAAAAACCTGAAGGTCTTTTAAAGTCTTTTTTTTTTTTTTTTGCTTTCCTAATTATTTTATATTAATAACAAAATGTTGGGAACATCTATTCATAAATTGGTAAGTTCAAATCAAAGATCTGATGATATATTTAATTATCTTCATCCATGAAGCATAAAGCAGAGAAGATGTTTAAGAGGGATTTTTATGACTTTACCTCTATGACTAATATAGACCGTTAATATTATAATAATATAGACCAACGTTCCCAGTTTTCTTTGAATTTATTGGGATTGCTTCCTTTTTTTTCTTTTCTTTCCTTTTTTTCACGTTTTACTTACAGATGTCAGATTTCAAGACCCCAATAGTCTTGGACACGGGGTC
Organism: Polymixia japonica; assembly: GCA_900302305.1. Lineage (NCBI taxonomy): Eukaryota > Metazoa > Chordata > Actinopteri > Polymixiiformes > Polymixiidae > Polymixia > Polymixia japonica. The sequence continues at coordinate 5,013 of OMKK01090707.1, forward strand.
TAACTTGTTGAAAGCAGGGTTTGCAGACCAGGACCTCCCAACCATAGTTTTCCCTACAGTTATTGGGCTGCCGAAGTACGAGGTAACATGGACTGAATGTGCTACACCACTTTCTTACAGAAAATACTCAAATAGTTGCACTACTTTCACCCTGTTTTCTAAGCAGAAGTTCTGTCTTTGCAGGAAATAATGAATGGGAACTATGAACGAGAGACCTACATTGGACACGAAGCTCAACATATGAGAGGGGTCCTGGCTCTGAAGTACCCCATGAAGAACGGAATAATTCACAACTGGGATGATATGGAAAAGGTATTGAATATGCTGTTAAACTAGAGTGAGAAGCTACAAACCTGGCTTGTATGTCATGGAACCTCCCATTAGATATTTACTCAAATCAAACCCATCTTCTTGAGGCTAAACAGTAACTTTTGCCATCACAGAACCACCAACTTCTATACAGTCATTCATCAGAGCTACATAAAATCCATATCTTGACCAAATCTTTCCATCTCTGCTGGGGATTTAAATCGCTGACCTTGTTGTCTTGTGCATACTTCACCAGCCTCCATAAGCTAACGTTGGTCTGTTTGTCGTTTCAGATTTGGCGTCACACGTTTCAGCAGTTGAACGTGGATTCAGACGATCACCCCGTCATGCTGACGGAGGCGGCCATGAACCCCCGGGAGAACCGGCAGAGGATGGTGGAGGTCATGTTCGAGTGCTTTAGCGTTCCCTTCACCTATGTGGCCATGCAGGCAGTGCTGGCACTCTACGCAGCAGGCAGATCCACAGGTCATCTGGACACTGCATTTCTGCTTCTCCACATAATATACATTTTATAATGCTAATTACTTTTTAAGTAGGTTAAGTAGTTGGTGACATTCCAAACTCTTGCCAACTCCTGAAGGAAACTGTTGGCACGTGTGAGATTGTTTGGTGGTTTTGATAGTTGACCTTTTATTGTGGATGGATGGACAGAAAGATGGATGGATCTATAGATGTTTCAATGGATGCTTTGAAATCCAAGCCATAAAAAATATGTATATACATATTACAACCAATACAGATTTCTTCCACGGCGTATTAGTAATCGGTCATCTTGTGGTGTATACTGTCTACTAGCTGCTGTGTGACAAATTTCTCCTGAGATCAAGTAAGTTTCTATCATATTCAACCTAATAAATGTCTCTTCTTTCTACTGTAGGTGTGGTGTTTGACTCTGGAGACGGAGTGAGCCACAGTGTTCCTGTGTTCGATGGCTACTGTCTGTCTCATGCTGTGCAGCGCTTTCCTCTGGCTGGTCTAGATGTCACAATGCATCTTAAAAAGGTATTCAAAGGTGCATCATTAGTTTTGTAGCCAGAGTTTTAGATTATGTTGCTCTTTATTGATTCCTTTGGGAGAATTGGTTTGTTACAGCAGTAAAGAACTAGCCTGGGAACCAGATGAATCTGCAAGCTTATGTTTTATTTGAGGCATTTTCGTAAACAACCAAGATGGCTGCCGCTGATACCACTCTGCCAATCAGAGCAAGTATATCCACATTTCGTTGCTCTGATTGGTTGTAGGTCTATCCAATTGCGTCCAGAGGCATTTTGGTCTGCGCCTGTTGATAATGCCCCTTGGGAATCAAAAATGAACTGAGAGGTTCCAGACAAATTCGCATTTGCGATGTCAGGATAGTAAAGAATTGGGTATATATATATAACATTTATTTACTTACTTACTATAGGTAAGAATAAGGTAAAATGTTTAACCACTAAGGGCAGTAGATAATACAACATATTGAACTTACTACAGTAAATGAAATAAACTACTACCATTTTAAAAACTACCACAATGAATAAAATGCAGAATGTCTTTATTTGTTTTTGTTCTGCTGTGTCTCTTCTGTATCTACTCTAAAGTGAGTATTTGTTGTGCCCGTGTGTCCCTCAAGCTGCTTCAGGAGCAGGGCGTCTGCATGCGTACCACAGCAGAGATGGAGATTGTGAGAGAGGTTAAGGAGAGGTGCTGCCGTGTGGCTCTGGACTACGAGGCAGAGCTGGTCTGCAGGGGGTCCTCCGGTGGGGAGATGTATTACACTATGCCTGACGGACAAGTCATCTGCCTCGGCACGGAGAGATTCAGGTAACGTGCTGCGCAGCGTGTCCTCCTTCAGACAAACACTTACCCTAATGAGTACAGCTCTTAAAGGGATCACAGGAAATTCAGGAACTTTAGGTTGTTTAGTTTTGAGGTTGTTTTATAGATCTGATCTGGCTGTCAGAATAGAGAAATGAACACCAGTCGCCAACTAAATTCTGGTCCTACGCACTGAAGTAACAACCAAATACTGTACAAAGTACAAATGATGTTTAAACCTCATATCTGTACAAGTACTTTTACTTCCATGTACCTTTACTTAACCAAACAATTAAATAAAGATACAACATCCACAGACAAAACAATTAAATAAAGATATGACACAGAGATCGTATAAATATGCAGATATGCTGAAAAAGTATAGCTTTTCCCGAAAAAAGAAATGGTCTATTTATTTCTAATTTTTCAACCTGTTCTCTCAGTTTGACTGTTGCCAGTTCAGTCAGTGTCTTCAGTGAACAAAAATGGCTGAATTCGTCATTATCAAGTTCATTAAATGCAGCTCCAAACGATGCTTCTCTCATATCCTCTTACGGCAGACAGGCTAACGGCAGACAGGCTTACGGCAGACAGGCTTACGGCAGACAGGCTAACGGCAGACAGGCTAACGGCAGACAGGCTTACGGCAGACAGGCTTACGGCAGACAGGCTAACGGCAGACAGGCTAACGGCAGACAGGCTAACGGCAGACAGGCTAACGGCAGACAGGCTAACGGCAGACAAATTTCACCTTGTAGTGTTTTATAACATTCATCCAGGGCCCCGGAGATTCTCTTTAAGCCTGAGCTGATTGGACGAGACCATTATGGGATGCACGAGAGCATTTTCAAGTCGATCCTCAGCTCAGACATTGACCTGCGGCGAGGTTTCCTGGGCAACATTGTTCTGTCAGGTCAGTCGGTTTTGGTGTTATAAAAAAAATAACTGACAGTAACACAACAGGGAGCTAGTCCGTGGTGTTTGATTCTCTTGTCACTTAAGTTATGTACACCATTTGGAAGATAGCTTTTCAAATGGTTCACATATAATGATAACTGTTGTATAAAATCCATAAGACAACAGTACTCCTGCGTTATTGCTGTAATAATACAGTCTGTTCCAGTTAATTTGGTAATCATCACTGAGTCGGTTTTTCATTTCCTTTGCGAAGGTGGAAACACGCTGCTTCCCGGCTTACCTGAGAGGCTCCAGACCGACATCAAAGGCATGGTACCTTCCGACTTGGCGGAGTGTGTCCGCGTCACCAGCCCCGAGGACAGAGACTTCTCTGTGTGGAGCGGAGGGGCAGTGCTGGCCAACCTGCCGTCCTTCAGCTGTGCCTGGATCAGCCAAGAGGAATACGAGGAAGTTGGACCACAGATCGTCTTCAGGAAGTGTTTCTGAGCAGGACTCAGCGCTGGACTCCTGTGTAATGTACAGCTCCAATTCCCACACAAAGTGCAATATATATTTAGAATTATATATATATACATGTATATCTATATAGCTCAGTGCCATGGCTCTGGTTTGAGCTTTTTATAATCTTTTTTAAATGTTTGTCTTCGTCTGTCTTTGTGACTTTTTTTTTCTTTTTTTTTTTCTAGATTTTGGGTCAGGTGATAATATTGTCTCCCAATAACTTCTGGCTGTGTGCCTCTTAAATTTTCTGTTGTATCCCTGCATCCCATTCGCAATACTTCATACTGGATCACTGGTTTAATAGTATGTATCTATAACTATAATATATGCTAAAAAGTATTTAAATATTTATCTACCATCTTCCCCATTCCAGAATAACCAGTTTTGGGACATGCAGATCAAATCTAATCTGACCCACATTAGACTTCATGAATTAATTTGAAAAGTTTATGACTTGATATTCGATTTATATTTCATCGGGTCTCCAAGTACATTTTCAAAATAAATACATCTTTCAACACATCAGTATTTTTATTATTATTATTATAAAAGAGGGTAATCATCCTCGCCCCCAATTCACAAAAGTTGGTGAAAATGAACAAGTCCTCAGCATCTGACACATCAGACCTCTGGGCACATCATAATGCATGGTGTGTGCATTTATTGTGGTCATAATTTGGTCTCATCTTGCATTTTCCCTCATGCGCTGATTTCCCTCTTGGACCAGCATAGTTTTGTAAAGTTTGTATAAAGTTAGCTAAAGTAAAATACATGTCCATTGTTGATGATGTGAATTACAGTATTGGCCTGGTAATGCCTCTTGTTTCAGTCTGTTGCCTAAATAGTGTCAAAGTGCCAACTTGCAACAGGTACGATTTTTGTCCACTGAAAAGATTCTATTGAGTTTAAATTAGTTTTTTATTAGTGTATATGTTTACTATCACTTTGAGTGCAGTTATTTCTTTCACTGATTCCTTTGTCTTTACTTTTTTCTCAGTGAACATCAGAGCTTGTGTGTCGTATCTTTGTTGGTTTGCTTCTCTCCTGACCTGTACAGCAACTATTTAATGCTCACAGTTGTGAAAGACATTCCAGTGCTGCTGAAACTGGTGCATTTGCTTCGTCTTAAAAGGACATAGTTTTTGATAAACCCTGTCAACCCCTTTTAGTCACTGTCGGCCTAAAATGTGTGACGCGTGTTTCCTTTTGCGTGAAATTATTTTGGTGCACCTTTTGCATGTTCACATTTTTGAATGCATTTGTTTTTGTTTTTTTTGTTTTTTACTCTTTTAAACTGCCATGTGTGCCACTGTAAAGACATGGGGTTGTCATGTGATCTAAAGCTCAGGTCTTAAGTGCAAATCAGCATGTAATATCTGTGGGAACAGTGAACCTTATGCAAGGGCAGAAATGAACCGCTCAGTTAGTCAGTCTGTTGTGACCTGGTTGTAGATTGATGTGAAAAGGAGGCTTGAAGTATACTGTAACAGAATGAACTGAGTCTACTGTAACAGAATGAACTGAGTCTACTGTGACAGAATGAACTGAGTCTACTGTGACAGAATGAACTGAGTCTACTGTGACAGAATGAACTGAGTCTACTGTGACAGAATGAACTGAGTCTACTGTGACAGAATGAACTGAGTACTGTGACAGAATGAACTGAGTCTACTGTGACAGAATGAACTGAGTCTACTGTGACGGAATGAACTGAGTCTACTGTAATGGAATGAACTGAGTCTTGCAATGTTTCACCTAAACCATGCTATTTATGTTGTCTGTTTTTCTAATAAATATTTTAAGGTATATTTTTGTGTTGTCCCTTAGTCCAGAAATCATATGTACAGTATATCTAGTGAGACGTAATGTAATAAAAGAAAAATTACTGTTGTCTCTCTTTCAGAGACCATCACTAAATTTCTACTTCAGGACAAGTATTTGATAAGCATGTAGTGGCAAAACGGTATATATTTTGTCTAAATCCTTTTTCAGAGCTTCTTAAGCATCCCTTCACTTCAGTACAATGTGGTTCTATACATGCAGTTAGGAATTGCTAAAATAAGAATTGAATGGTATAATTAAAACTGAAAATCAACGTGGTTTTAGGATTTGCATCCAGCTGTCTTTTGGGATATGAAGTGTTTTTATTAGGGTCATAATCCTGCTGTATTATAGTAACATGACTATCTATCTAACATGCGTTACGTTGTGACTCATGAGCACCGTCTAGTGGAGCCAGTGCGACCTTGTTACTATGGCAACCGTTACTATGACAACCGCTTTACCAGCCGGGGTGACGCACACAGCTCTGTCTGCTCTAGTTAAACTTCATATAACGTTGATTATCTTCTCTAGTTAAAGTTCATATAACGTTAGAAATGTCTCGGGTTCAAGCGGAGAGTGTGATTAAAGATATTATCCGGGATATTTCCCAACAATGTGCGCTGAAAGGACAAGTTGCGTCTGAGACGCTGGTTGCGTTCATGGTGAGTTATTATCTATTTATTATTATTATTATTATTATGATTATTATTATATATTAACAG